>JACTOM010000929.1:5484961-5700932 GCA_015832385.1 Elymnias hypermnestra
CGTGGTTGTGCCAGTAATCACCACGCTTGGCAGGCGGGTTGGTGATCGCAGTGCTGACCCTCTCGCACCGATAACGCTGCTGCCCGTTATCGGTCTGTGACATTTAGGTCAGCGGAGAATGGATATACCGCCATTTATCGGTATGGGAGTTAGATAGGAGAGCTTGGAATATGGGATTAGGAGAGTTTTGGGAAGCATTGGGGTAAGGTATAGGACATTACTGCCGCGGATAGGGGATTGAAGAGCGGTAGTAATCGCTCGAGGCACCAGGGGTCGCTTACCCGCATGCTTAGTTAGTAACCGGAAAGATTATCTGACTAAGCACCCTCTGTGCATAGTTTATCTTTAAACAATTACTATATACTTAATACATGCATTTACTATATATGTATAACAACACTAAATCTACAGCTATAATGCATGGTAAAGTAATTGAAACAGAATATTTTACCAAAAATGTTACGCCAATCATATGGGTATACCTGCTCAAACAAATTCAAACGTAGACCTTTCATGCTTAAACTTGCTCTTGTCTAAGCTTAATACATCCTGTAGTTCTATTATGACAATTGATACTAATTATCAAGGTAGGCTTTCTGGCTAGCTTTAAAATATAAAAAGAAAACTTTTTAAATCCAAAATAAAATGTTTATGATGAAAAGATATGAATTATTCAATAAAGATCATAAAACATCAATTATTCTCAAATGGACGGAGTTTAATATTCATATAAATAAGTTAAGGCTTTCGAGATAGCTATGTTCAATATTTTTTTGTTTCTTGCCCTTATCCCACTAGGGGGGTTCGGCACAGCATGTTTCCTTTCGTTACTTCACTCTATCCGCAGTCATTTCTACATTCACTCCCTTAATACACATATCCTCTTTCACACAAAATATGAAAGCTGAAAATAAATTCTGGCATTACTGACTTCATTTAAAGATTTTAGAGGACTAGGACCCTTTGTTATAGAACAAGTTGTTCGAGAACGGTATTTAACCGCAACAGTTTTCATTATTTTTTATTAGTCTGTCTCTGTGGTAGTCTGCCTTTTTAGTCTGTGAAGTGTGTAATTTGCAACTGACAGAATTATATGTGATTCTGTTAAAGAAGAGCGTTGTTTTTTGGCTTGTTAATGTTTATATTATAAATACAGCATTTCGTAGTTTAATGTCAATTGTTAAGTGATTATTTTTAAACCGAAATTCGTATAATAAATACGACAAGGTATGTAAATTTTCAAATAATAGATATATTAATTTTTCAGACATTTATTGTTCAGAACAAAAGGGATTTGATTTATTAGATTAATATAAAGTGAGATAAAATCGTCATTCGAAATAATATTAGTAATTACTTAAGGAGATATAATATTTCTTCAGAAGTATAATAAAATTTCTTTGTGCTATTGTATAATGTTCCATCTTGATCGATCCTTTGTTCGTTGTACTTTTCGCAATTTATATATCCTCTGATAATTGTTCTTACTTGTAAGTCATTTGTTAAATCTTGCATTGTGATGATAATTGTAAAAAACCAATCATCACATGAAAAAACATCAAACTAAACTAAAAGAAAAAAGATTAAATGCTATTAGAAACTGAAATATAAATTAATGCTTGTACCAACACTGGTAGCTATTAATTTCTTGATATGATATTTTTATTAGCAACCTAATTTCTAACAATAACAAAAAAAGCAACCATACAATTATTTATATAGTCATTCCCCTGCTATTCTCTACTATGTGTATACACATGAAATAAGATTTCTTAAACTCATTAACAGTGCATTAATTTAAGTATCAAATATCTTTAATAATTTATGTGTAAACATTATTAAGAATGTATATAAATACTAATAAATATGTTATAACAACAATAATTCATAAAGTGTACACTCATTGTATGTTGCATAATTGAAATGGGACATCCCTGGTTAAGAATTAAAATTAATGTAAAATACCTTAAGATGAAATAAGATACCATAGTTCATATTATTTTAAGATATCAAAACTTTAAAATAAATTGAGTTTTTGACTTAATTAATCCTCAGGTTGGTATATACCTGGCTAACACAAGGCATATATGTCATATCATATAAGTTTAGAATTAATTTGGCTAAAAGAGTTATTATTGAATGAGCAAAATATTCCAATGCAATTAAAATATAAAACCTAAGCTGTGTAAGTACATGTTAAAATTGTTAAGATTACTATTTAGTCCCTTAAATTTAGATTTATTACTTAATTTTGTAGAACAATGCATAAGTAATTTTTAATTAAGTTTTTTTAATCTAAAGTTACTGTTGTCATGATTATTGGTTTTTAGTTTTTGTACAGAATACATGTAGTGGAATAGAATACAACAGGATATTGTACTTAAAATAAGTTAGATGTAACATAATGATATAGCAAAAAGTATAGTTGTTTCAGTTAACAAGGTGGCTTCTGTCTAACCTTATATATTATTAGCAGTTCTCTACAGTGTCAATAGCTTTTTTCCTGATTCCATGAGAGTTTGGTGAAATCTGTACTTAGTGACAGTGTAATAATGGGGTCACTTTGTTAAATTTTAATAATATGAGCTTGGTGGTTTAAAACCGTCCTCACAATGACTTTCTAGTGAAAGTGTTATGAAGCACATTGAATGTATAGTTTCAATGTATACATATAACAGATATAGGAAGAAACTATCTTAGCATTTTTTGTATTCAATATTGTTCGTAAACTTCACATGCTACCTGATTAAAATATGATAAGAAATATTTACAATCTATTCAACTAAACAAAATCAAAGAATTTATCTGTAATGTCAAAACAATGATATCTTAACTAAATGCTTGCAAATATTTCCACAGTCTTCACACTTAGCTTCTATTTAACATTGCATTTGTTATTGAAATGTATTTCAAGTAATTCAAAATTATAGTGCTGCATCAATTAATAAAAAAATTATGGTTACCAAAAATTATTGTTTGTTGTAAAAATGTGCCAGTAAAAGCCAAAATAACAAACTCTGATTTATAATGCTAACATGATACAATCTTAAAGTTATGATTGAATATATAAAATATGACCAATCGATATAAAATACCAAAAATGAGAGTGCTATCAGAGGTATTGAAAATGTTGCAACTGTTTTCAAATGATAAGCAAACACTTTAAGTTTGTCATTTTATATGCTTTTATAGATTTAGAAAAGGCCTATATTCGAGTAGTGAGGAATGAGTTGTGGTCAACGTTACCTACATATGGGGTGAGCGGTAGTCTTATTCAAGCATTGAAGTCTCGCTATAAGTGTTCTAGTGCTTGCGTCGGAAATAAACGGGGCGTACACGGAGTGGTTTCCTATCGAAAGAGGTGTTCGACAGGGATGTGATGGGTCACCATGGCTGTTCAACCTATTCATGGATAACTGTTTGATAGATTTAAAAGAAAGTATGTATAGGTTAAGAATGAATGAATTAATCATCAAATATTTACTCTACGCTGATTATCAAGTAATATTAGCGGATGGCTAACGACCTTCAGGAGATGGTAAATATTATGAATGAAGCTTTGACAGGGAAAGGAATGATAGTGAATGTAAACAATACGAAAGTTATGCTTTTTGAAAGAGATGGATCGATAATGAATGGCAATATTTTGATAAATGGGGCACAAGTGGAAGAGGTGAAATAATTTGTACACTTGGGATCTAAATTTACAAAAGATGGAACATGTGAAAGTGACATTGAAAGGAGAGTAAATGCAGGGAATATGGTAAATTTTGGCCTGCGCGCCTTTATGAATAGCCTGATGGTGTCCTAAGGGCCAGACTGGCTGTGCCAAGTGTTGGTGCCAACACTTATGTATGGTAGTAAAAGTAGGGTATGGCAGAAGAATCACAAAAGTAAAATAAATGCGGTAGAGATGAGAGCGTTGAGAAGTATGAGTGGATTAAAACTGAGTGACAGAGTAAGAAATAGTGTGATAAAACAATGTTGTGGTATAAAAGAAGACATAGTGACTAAAATTGAGAAAGGTATCCTTAGATAGTTTGGGCATGTCGAGTGAATGAATGAAAGGAGACTGACAAAAAGGATTTATGAGTCAAGAGCGAATGCGAAAGTTGGAAGGGAAAGACCAAAGCGAACGTTCCTCGATCAATTCCAGGACATTTTAAATAAGGGCCAGGTCAAGAGTACTAAACTAAATTAAACTAAACCGACGAACTAGTATGATGATGATGCCACAATTCTTAAACATGGCTTGACTTTACTTGTTGAAGTGCTTATTTAGTGTGCATTATTTGTAACAGATCCTTATTTACGAATTACTGCAAAGTAATTTAAAGTGATTTTTTTGATAATGTATGGTAAATCATTTCAAGTTTTAGAACATATATGAGGTGTGTTATTTATTGTTAAAAATTTCTTATAAGTTTAGTAATGTTACCTTGAAAAATTATCTAATATTATCTTTCAAATGAGTTATTAAACTAGCATAAACATGTTTTGCTTTTCTCATTCCTCCGTTCAAAATAATACGCACTTGCAAAACAATCATTACGATAACAAATTCTGTTCCAAACATTAGGTACTACAATAGATTATTTTTTTAAATTTTGACGTTTAGTCAAAAGATGTAAGGTTGAAAGTAGGTCAGCAGGTGACATTGGCAGTTTTGTAATGGCCTTGTGCAAATTTAATAATACGCAACAGGCATATCGGCATACTAAGCGCCAGAAATGTTGTAAACAGTACGTCATGACACACCCATTGCTAGACTAATAAGGATCGAGATGTTCTGTAATAATATGCAATAATTTTATCTTTTTATTTCTATATGTAACGCAATATTACTGAAATGAGATAAAGGACTTGTGTTGTTTATATATAATAATTTATTCCAAGGACACAGTGTTTTCCATATTAATATACCTATAATTAAACCTCTAAACCGAATTCTGTGAATTTTGGTTTCTATTAAATCGTGATGTTGTGTTGTAATCAACTGGGTTGAGGTAGTTTCATATAATCTGTCACTATTGGCGCAATATGTATGGTTGACGGATGAAGACGTTATAGATGGTGTCTTAGTCATGGACGAAGAGTTCCGTTGAATGTTAGTAGGGGTAGCGGGTATTCTGCTCTGTCGAGTTACTCCTCCGGTTCAAATAGAGATCAGTGTGAGAATTCAAATATATTACATCTCCTGTAATTTAGAATGTCTATTTTAAAGCTCATAACCTTGGCATCTACTTCTTGCACATTTTTTTTTATAAAAATAGTTAATATTTAATTATACAAAACTGGTATATCGACATAATACTTGTCAGATATCCACCGTAAACAATACGTCACGACACACCCATTCCTAGACTAATAAGATGGAGATACAATGTAAAAACATATGGTATGGAAGTTTGTTATTCATTAATTATGAAGAATATTGATGATTTATAAAGAAAACTTGTAGTAAAGATATATTTCCTCGTAATAGTTACGACATATTTAATCTTGAGTATTAGTAATAAGTAAATATTTGGTAATTAAGCCTTTTCAAAGAAATAGTGGATAAACTTTTTAGTACTTTTACTATTGTCTTACTTTACTTTTTCGGAAAATCTGTTTTAAACCAGGTATCTAATACATTAATTGTAGTTCTTGGGATGAAAATCACTCCTCCGAATTGATTTTTGAACCTTAATAAATCGAACTCATTATTAATTAATTGCATTATTAGATAGTTTGTTATGTATGCTATTGCGAGAGATTTCGTGAGAAATTTTTAATTATGTCCTACATTTCATTCTCTAGTATAAAACCGTTTTTCGTAAAAATCTTAATTCTCACATTTTTGTTTGTTGTTGCTATTTGCTACTACTATTGTCAGTAAATGCCGTGCCATTGCAAATTATTAAAATTCTGGACCCCAGGCTATTGTCTCTTCTACTATTCAGTTATGGCTAAGTATATAACGTATTATGTCGATCGGTCAATGTTAAACTTTTGAGTAAAGTTACTTAATCAAGTTGTAATCTTTATAAACTTTTCTTGAACCAGTGTTTGATCGCGACTGTCTCAACAACAATCATTTATTACTTGAATTAAATTACAAAATGCTATTAAGCTTTAATGCCTTGAAAATAAATTTATTGCTATTGGGATATTACTATATTTACTAATATTGTTAACAGTCACATTGCGTGCCCTTATTTCACGGTTTCGTGTATCGGCAGAAGATACTTTCGCAATAAAATGGTACGACATCACGCCACAACACGCCATCAACACGTTTACATCGTGCGCTCTACCATATCATTCGGTTTTGTATGTCGCACGTTGGAGTTTGTATGTGTGTATATTAATGATTACGTTTAACGTCATGTCAGAGTGATTGCTTTAGAGCTATCGGCTTACTGGCGAATGGCGCACCCACTACTGTGCATTACATATCGGCCAGCGCTCAACACACGTCAGTGTTAAACTGTACTTGTTGAGTATTGCACGCGTTTGATTAATTGTAATTAGTCTCGTCGTGTTTTTAATCGCGTAAATTCGTATTTCATCATACAAGTTCTTTGCAGTGTTAAGTGATATTTGATTGAATAAACTTTATTAAGTTCAGGTCTGTCCTTTTAATAGATTTATTTATATAAAATGTATATTGTACACATCTCGATTGTTTATTTTTCTTCACTGGTATGTTGCTGTTAATTAATAAAAGTTGATTCTCTATAATAACTTCAAACATTTTATCGATTTCTACTAATATGTTGATATGCACACTTTTTATTTTTAGTAAGGACAAAGTTTAACGTGCTGCATCAATTTTTAAAACAGTTTTTATGAAACTATAAATTTTTCCAAAATTATACAAGATTTTTAAAAATGAACCAAATAATATACAATTTGAATTTTTTTTCTTTGTGGGTCTTCCGTCTTAAATATAGTTCAATATTAGGGTCTTAAATAGATACTACAAGATTGTACTTGTTCACTTTAGTATTTAAAAAATTGAGGATGTAGTCAATTCTGAAGTATATAATCGCTAATGTTGTTAACTCGGATATGTGAATTACGGATTTCTACGATGTAAGCCATTATTCCTTTGCTAATATTTTGTGTTTAATCTTAATTTGATACAAATTTAATTTGTAAGTAAATATTTCATTATTGACACCTTTTATAAGTTGACAATCTAAGAGATGTTAACCTATTTATAAATGAAAAGATTTATTTTAAACTTTGAAATAATCTAGATATTATTGCCATGATAATCGTGAAGGTGTGTCGTGAATTAAAAAAATGTTGAGGTAAAATTGATAAATTTATACATTCCATGAAATAATTAGTAATTTTCCGTTTAATGTGTTTTTCACAATGAATAACGACACAGTAATGGTATAGACACCTGACCACGACATTTTGCGGCAGCATTGTAACTAGCAACAAGAATTTAAAGATAAGGTTACGAATAACCTCTCAATTTCTCGTAGCAAGTTTAAATATTGGCTGTGCTCCAATAAAATGAGTTTACTTTAGAAAACTGAAAAGCATCAAGGACATGGCTTATGTATGGATTCGAGTCTTACAAACATCTTGTCTGAGTGTTATGTCGCTATTATTGTCTTCGAAAATTCATCGCGCAAAATGTAATATCGGTTATTTTGCTTATGTTTTATGTAAACTAAACTCGTTTAATTCTTTTAATATGTCGTTAATGATTAATAATAATGTGTATAAGTAGAAACAAATATAATTTAACCTAATATCGCAGCTTTATGAAAGAAATATGACATACAATAATCAAATTGTGTGGGCTATGTAAGTTGCGCATCAAACAAGTGTGTCTGTGTCCAGTAGGTACCTAGCTGCTATTTAGAATTTTTAGTTCAGACTTAAACATAATAGAACATTTTATTAAATAAGATAAAACTTCACTTCAATATTTAATCATCAAATTTACTGTATTTAACAACACCTTAGCTGTATTTTAATGTTCAACTGTTTATGTGTATAATCCATTCGAAAACTTTAAATATGCGTCGCAAAATAATAATTTCATGCAAAAATATATAAGTATTTGTAACACACAAGAACAGAATAGTAAAACAACATTAACCTGTAAACATTATCTTTTTACAATTGTCACGTTTACTTTTTCACCAGTTGTTAATTTATTCTTAAAGAAATAGTTGTGTAGTATCGAGAGTTGTGATCTTTTTTTTTTGGATTATTAAGTTTTTAATATGATACGATCAATGCCCAATATTTTTTCCTATTCACTTAATAGTTCTATAACACATATCATAAAAGATTACATAAGTCCACTATGTCGATACAATTAATACTTTTGCATTGAATAATGTTCAGTTGGTTTATTCCTTAGATAATTGAAGGAAAGTTGGAATAATAGTATTAGCATAGCTTAGATTGTACAGTCCTTTTGTTCTTCACAAAATTAACTTCTCAATAATTTTCCACATTTTGCAATCTACGTAACTGAATGAACTTGACAACCAGACCGTTTTATTGGATTACATACTATTCTAAAGGATTAGTCATTGCAGCTGCATAAGTGTACTGTGTCTCTACACATGATACATTAGCGAGAAGCCGGGGGCAGAGTCCTCACTCGGCCGCCATTGCGATCACTGTCCACGTGCCAATAAGACCATCAGTGTCACGGATATGTACAGCGTCGTTGATAATGTTGCGAAATTATAACTGCAAAGCTGTCATATTAACGGAATCCATTTTTTTTAGAATCTATGTTGCAATTGTTATGATGTGTTAAAACACATGTGGATTAAAATTAAATAGTACTAAAGTACTATTTAATTTTAATCCACTCTCTCCAATCGTGAAGACATGAAATAAATTTATTTATTTTTTTCCCACAATTCTGGTCACGTTTCTCTATAACTCCACGTGACATTACTTACACGATCAGAATTTCTCCGTTTTCATATTAAATATAATTCCTCATGATATCAGCTATCTCCTTGTGAAATTATCGTAAAAATCTGTCTTGCTGTTTTTTTATTGGGATGGTCAGAAAAGTCAACTTAGTATTATGGTATAATGAAAGACATTTTATTTTGACATTATACACTCACTTCTAAAGATATCTAGCAGTAAGTATTAGAACGTCAGGAAAAATTATGTTAAGAAGGCTTTCTCAACAAAATTACTATTTATGCAACAAGATTTAAAAAACAAAGTAGCTATCGTTATGTTTGCTTTTGCAATAAAACAGCTGAGTTTTACAAATTAAATATGTATTCATAGTATATTGCAGGAGGAATAGACATTTTAAACTAAGCTTCTCTCTTATGTTATTTGTATTACATAATATATTGCTGTAATTACATTCAACGCAAGAACAATTTTGTGGTAGGTGAAATAAAATCAGGAAAGACTTGGTAGATTTTTATTTCGAGTAAAGATTGACTAATTAATTCACCTATTTTCAGTGTCTAAATTCGTATTTTCTGCTGGCTATAAAAAAAACTTAATCAAGTCTGTAGTATGAGATTTATTCCCTTCTGTATGTTACTTTGACTGTATTGAAAAATTACACAATAGGGATGTGAAATATCTCAATGTGATTTAAGTTTTTCATCTTAAATTGTATTTTCAAATTCATTGGGCTAATACATCAATCATATTACTGAACTTTCAATGTAATGATTTAATGTAAAAAATTAATCACAACGTTAAATTGCGTTATGATCATTAATATGCTTTTTTAATTATTTCTTACTATAATGGCTTGCGATATTATGCCGTGTAAACAAATATAACTTAAAAGGATAAAGAATTTTAATGTCGCCTGTGTGACAATATTTTGTTATTTTATTAGTTCTTCGACCCGCCAATTGATAGTGCTTGTACAGCTGAGCGTTGACACAGTTTATAGCAGTTCCCGGAAATTGTGCCTATACGTAATTGTAATGATATTGTTGCTTTTATACAAACGTTGACAAAAATGGCTCACGCGTCAAGTTTCTATATGTAGAATTTCATACCTTTAGTTAAACTTTTCATATTATAAAACCAGTCGATAAATCTTATGTGTGGTATAGACAGGAATCAAAATTGACGAACTATTCTTTAATTTGAATTGAGTTATTGCTCACTTTAGATATTACAGGCAGTGAAAGCAAAAACATTACCTAATTTGTGTGGTATTAAATAAAGGGAAAAATTGGACCATGTAATTATTAGATTGCTTTCGAACTCGGAACCGTGAAAGGTTCTTTGAGTTAGGTTCCTTGACTTGTATTTTTGTTATTTTGATTGTATCGTTTGATAAGCCTCTGGTCTAAAATAAATGCAAACATGTAGGTAATTATCAACACACGTATATCATACTTCTATAACTAAACAAATTCGTTAAAACTCGAAGAAATAAATATAACGTACATTTTAATTTTCGTTTAATAACTATAAATCACATAAAGGATATTTCTTGGAAAAAGACAATATATACAATCTTTTTATAAGTCTATTATAAAGGTCACATTAACAGGAAAATGATATTTTTATTGCCTTATATATCACGTTATAAATATATATGTATATGCAATAGGATTTGTAAATAAAACACCACACACCGTGTAAAGCTTATTCCAATAATTGATGTAAGATGTTCTATATTATTTTTTGCCCTTAATTTTAATTTTTCATTAAACTATTGCGATATCAAAATTGTAAATAAGCTATCTTCTGTATGGACTTTTTAATTTAATGACGTTTCGAATTTACAAAATATTTTTTAATGCGGTTTCTTTAACTGTATGCAAATTATTCTTTCTACCACCAGATCTCAGCAAGGGTTGGTTCTGTGACTCATGTCAGCATAGCTCAGATAAAAAGTTAACTTCACGTTTTCAAGCATTATTTTCATAACAAAGCCTTTTTAGATTTCCTAATATAGATTTAAGATTATTATTATTCTTTTTTTTGTTACAGATAAGAGCTGACTACGAGTTGGGCTATTAAGATGGGGTAGTGACATATTATACAAACATAACTACAATTCCTATATATCAGAACCTTTTTTAACATTACATATTCAAAAAGTGAACTGTGATTTTGACAAGTGAATCATGTATTCCATGAACTATATAGGCAAATTTATTGCAAAATTCTACAGTGAGATTAATGGTGCGACGTTGACGGGTGCTATAGACGTGGTGGTGGTCGAACAGCCCGATGGCAGCTTTACTTGCTCTCCCTTCCACGTGCGCTTCGGAAAACTAGGCGTTTTGCGCTCCAGATTCAAAGTGGTATGTAAACTAAATTTGTTCACAAAAAGTTATTGTATGTAATTAGTATTTAAAAAAAAAGTTTGACAAAATGCGAAAAAAGGATGTTTTGAATGATCGAAACCTTTAAGAAATTATATTTCTTCAACAAGCTCTGGTAATAAATACAATTGCTGAAGTAAATGCAAATTAAATTATACGCTGGTAAAATTTTTCGTAACGCGTGAAAATTCGCTGCTTAATAACGCCTGAGAGAACACAATTATTTGGTACCATTTATTTAAGGTCTTAACACATTATTTAGACATGACGCTGCAGTTTGATTCACAATAAGACGGGTTTGATTTTAGGCTTCACAATATTTTTTAAGTGAAGTGTCATGCGTCGTTGATGTGCCTAACATTGTGAGTTTCCCTGATTCGTTTTCCTTTAGTTAAACCTACGTAGGCCATTGACAACACGTTGTCTTTCAAACGTGCACCTTTTTCTTTCCTTAAGCAATTGCAGGAAAACAACCGATGATTTCTTGTCAACATGGAGGCCATACAGCAGATATCACCCAAGTGCCACCGAATAATCGGTTGGTTATAAAATTGTGGTGTACGGTGGGCGAATATCTTTAAATTTGAGCCTTGGCACTAACACGCTCCACTTCACTCAGACTATTATCAAAACGATCTTCGCTTGACGTCTACTAGGACTACTAAGTAAATATTTTGATATCAACACAATTTTAAATAAATTATATATAACAATGTTTAATTTATATGACATTTGTTAACGTCATAACACTAAGTTCACTTTAAGTTTCAATAATAACAGTCACTACATGATCCGGCAAACGTCATAACACCTAAAGTTAAATTCTTCTTATGCAATCAATAGCAAACTTAATCAACGTTTGTACGATATTTCCGAACGATATGAGGTTTATAATAATAACCTAGGGGACGTATAAATAACAATAGAATTAAAAATTAATATTGAAATTAATGCATATTCATGTCTTTTATTTGCATTTAAAGTAAACACTTAATCGCACCACTTCATGATAATTTTTCCTTGTCCCTATACAAAAATGCCAGTGCGATTTTTAGTTACATACTTGTTTCTTTTGATTGCAGCTAACTTCCTTATATTGTTTGAAACTTAAATTACAGTGGCTACCATTCTATCACCTACATATGCAAAAGCTATTGTTCTTAAATGCATACAATTACCCTTTTTTTTTTTAATTTTCCTGTCGGTCATTCAATTTAAAGAGAGAGTATAATATGTTTTTTCCGTCATGACGAAGAGGATTTTTTACTTTTCACATCAAAGTTTTATATGTAACAAATGAAGATATTTTTTACATATAATAAAGAATTTCCAAATTGTTATAGGTAAAATGCTAGGCATAAAATTCAGAAGTTATTAGCCGCAAGCAAGCAATTTAATTTGCTTGTACTAATTGAGCCAGAATCAGTTTCTCCAGTCTAAAATAAATTTAGGTCATCGTGTGGTTGACCAAATCAAACAATTGGAATACATTGCGCGTTATTATCGACAATGCTCAACCGCATTACATTTAATGTGCGTTTCTTGTTAAATTTAAGAGGGTAATAAAAAATTAAAGATGCATTCTTAACCTGGTTTTATTGTGGTATCATTGCTGAGCTTTAACTGTTTGCTTAAATTGTCATGTTTATTTATTTCAATTTTTTAATGTTATTTATTTAAAAATGGCACACAGTTTCTTTTTATTTAATAATAACTATATAAATTATTTAATAATTCAATACTTACATTTCGTCTTATTTAAAAAGTCTGTTCAAATTTTACATTAAAATTTATGATTTTATGACATAATACACGCAAATAAGAATTGGGTTCTTTTTAATTGCAGGCAATTAGTGCCGCAATTGCGTAAATTTAAAATCTGAAAAAAAAAATTCAATCATGTTGGTTACTTAAAATACAATTCTATTTGAATTCATGATTGTGCGGGCAGAAGTTAAGAAAAAGGCAGACCATATACATATAATATAAATTGTAACACAGATGACATTAGCGTAATTACTACATCCAACGTTATGTGATGATGTAATGATAATTATTTTCCTTTGACATTTATGTACATGTAGCAAAGTTGTTAACTATTACAATAAATGCTTGCATTTATTTTTAACCTTACAGACACCACTGAAGCACTAATTGAATATGTACACGTAAGCAACTTTTATCCAATTCACAAGGGGTAATTGAATCTAATAGTTGACAAAAATACATTAAGGTGTTACGTTTCTTGGGTATATTATTTATTTATATATATAACACGAAAAATGTTTCGGTTTATGTCCGTTATAGCCTTGAAATTTTGCAAAGTTCCTTTGGCAATGTAGACGGCCATTAAGTACGGATTTCTCCTATAGGGCCATGGGATTGCAATTACGTAGTGATACCACAAGAAACAGTTAGTGTAATCGTCGTCGTCTGTTGTAATGAAATTATATTATCTCTGGGCGATCCCAGATGGAGAGGAATCTCAATATTTTGTCGACTAGTTCCTATTCAAAACCCCTATACCTATGTTTTCCTTGCTCATTATAAGAAAAGCAGCATTATAATATCACTCCTGCACGCGGCTTAATTCGATCACATAGACCGACTCTCAGGATAACTCTCGATCGTCTACTGCGTGACTGACCTTTCCTTTGAAGCTTAAACTATTTTCTTTATTAAAGAAGAATTATGTAAATGTCTTTATTTTTTAATTTAAATTACTTGAATTAGTAAAATACTGCGTACTAGAATAATTTCATGGATTAAAATACTATGTTAAATATTTTGTTTCGTAATATTACAAGTTTAATCATATAAACTCAAGGCCACCGCGATATCTATTAAATTTATTCCATACATATCTAAGTTGTTTTGTTACGAACATTAGTAGATTATAAATTTATTCGTAATTAAAGGTGTTTTTGTATTTAGATAAGGTAATCATGCATGCGAATGATTAGAAACGTAATTAAAATTTAATAGATGAACTTGGGAGGGCCGCCCCTTACATAACTAGGGTATGTATTTATTTTCTACCCTAAAATCTGATATATAGAATTCTCGTGTCACGGTGTTAGAAGTTGAACTCCTTCAATACGGCTCGACCGATTTTCGTGAATCTTAGCGTGCATATCGGCTAGAATGGAGAATCGGACAACATCTATTTTTATCTCTCTAAATGTTAAAGGTAATCCACCCCCATTTTTTTAATTTTTTTGATGATACAGCACACAAAAATACATACAATCTTTATTTCCACTCTTCTATCAACAAACCCCTATTTTTTTGAAAGCGACAATAGTTATATATATATAGAGCTAAGCAATATTTGCTAGTATTTTTATAAAAATGAACTTTTATTTGTAAATTGTATTACTGAATTTATCGAATAATATATTTCTTATGTTCTCATAATTTCCAAGTTATTGTTTGATATTTTATGACAAGTAAATAATTCTCGCAATTCCCAATGATTTATTGCTAAGGAAATAACGGACTGCCCAACTGTCTACATGCGATTTCACATGTCGTTTCGTAAAGTGGTCACGATATGCGTATGTGCAGATACATATAAACTTTTTTCTATTACATGGACGCTTTGCACTAGTGTTTGTGTAGCCATATTATTGCAATGTTTACTTAAGGCACGTGTGTAGAAATGTGATTGGCGTCTATCAAGTCTAGTTAGTAACATACTATTCATTCTCGACGGGAGAGATTGTGGCTCAGTGCGTTTGTCTAGAATCTAGATTATTCTAAAGATGAAATGTTTACTGTCGTTAGTTCCGGCAGAACCAGTCTAATGTATAATATTTAAGTTATGTAGATCAACAAACGGTCGTATCACCGTGATGGAATTGCATTTAAGAGTTGAATATTTAGAGCTTTATTAATTATAGATGGTAGCTGGTTTGTACTGTTTACTCTATTGCCAAAACGAGATAGGAAATGTGCGACTGATTCACTGGGAAATTTGGAAAGATGCCAGTGTGGACTACCACACTCAACGAGGATTGTATGAAAAATTTGGCACAAATATTTTGTTTTGATGATACATACAGCTAGGTATTTTTATAGAGTATGGTTAAAGATTGTCTTCTTTTATTTGATATAACGCATAAACGTTTCTTTGTAAACTCCATTTATTTTAATAATATTTAAAGAAAATATATTCGGTAAAACCAGTAGAGTACAACGATGAATAAACTTGCTTTACGAGTAATATTTCACGTACACTTTGCATTTTAAAGGATGACTAATTCAACGGTGGGTTTTCTACAGATAGGCAAAACAAACCAAACTCTTTCATTTTATTGTCAGTCAGCATGATTTGCAAAAAATACATTTTGTTAATATCACACTCATTTTCTTATATCAAGATTTTCGATAAATGAACTGATATTCACTAGCTTAGCTTTTTGATTTCTTGTTGATGGAAGTTAAATAGTTTAATTAAAGTTTTCATATTTAAAACCTTGCTCAAATTATTTTCGCAATATAATTTCCTCCAGATTTTTCGAGTACATTTCCTGTGAAAATTGCGAGATTGCCCAGGTGACCAATCACAAACATAAATAAAAATAGTTTTTCGGTTACTAACATGTCAGTAAATACTTTTATTTATTTTTATCTAAGCGTTCCTTCATTAAACCTATACTTTTTTTCCGAAACTAGTTTATTTTCTTAAAAGAATTAAGTAATACTGCACCCCATTGTTGGTTTACCAAATTTTTGATTATTGTTATATAATACCCAATAAATGGATATATTGAAAATAGATGTTATACGCGACCAGATATGTGACCGTTAAACCAACAATAAAACTGGTTATTCACTGTTCGAGGTCTTTTAATAAATAATTTTGTTCTCCTATCCTCTTTATTCCAATAAATAATGGAAAAATTTGCCTTGAAGGTGGACTTAGAGCTCAACGGAGAACCGCTAAATATTCATATGAAATTGGGCGAGTCTGGTGAAGCATTTTTCGTGGAGGAAGTTGGAGAAGATGAAGCTGAATGTGCAGCCCATTTAGCTACATCACCTATACCGGCTACGCGATTCGAAGATTTGTATGAACCCCGTCGTCGTAACTCACTCTCTGTTGTAGAACCCGACCATGGACAAGCTTCTGATTACACTAAACGAAGGTACCTTACCTATACCTACATTTTTATATGCCAATTGTTCTTGAATGATTTTTTTCATTATAGTTAATTTAAACGATAATCTATTGATAGACCAAATTCTAGTACCTTAAAATGATAATAGTCTTTTTACACAATATTGTAATGATAACAAAGTCAGCAGTGATATCTTGATACAACGTCAAAAGATGACTAAATGGAAAATGTTGACGGAAAATAAATATATATATACGGAATATATATATATATATATATATATATATTCCGTATATATATATTTATTATATTATATTTATATATATATTTATTTTCCGTATATATATATATATAACAAAATAATTGTGTGTCTATTACTTTGTTTTTATTAGTGAGCATTTGATTGAATTATCTATCAAGTAGCACTAAGAGTTATATTTTGAGCGATACGTTGCCATATTTACCATTATTCTGCTTGAATAAGATTTTCATATTTTATGAACTGTGTCTGAACCAGTCCTTCAAATTTTTGGTAGATCCGTCAAAGTAGTATCACTATTTACAATGAAATGACCGATTAAGGTACATAATGCGTAGACCGATTGCTAAATGGACGATTATGATTTCAAATCAACCACGGTCACTGGTTATCGTACGTTGTATAAGATAGCGTCCATTTTTTAAATGGCAGTAGGTTTCAACTACTTTCAAAATTTAATAATTCACGAACTCCACTCACAGCATTTTTATATTTTTTAATATTTCTTACAGATATACCGCTGATGGAAAATCCATGCAGAAACCAGACTTAAGCAAACTGGGTAAAAATAAAAAGGACGATAAATCTGCTGTTGACGATCACGACCATGAGGCTTTATTTGAAATGGACGGCTTAAATGAAGGCTCGTCCGATTGGACTGATTCAAAACCAAAGACTTTTGCGGCCACTCAACTGGGTGCCGCTGGGAGCGAAGCAAATCAGACAGTACAAAAGATAAGCGAACATAATGATTTCCGGCCAATCGATGCTGCACCAAGTCAAGAAGAAATCAAGCCAAATGGTAACGGGAAAAAGAAGAAAAAGACAAGAAAAGTTAGTTCGAAGAAGAAGCACCAAAGAAAGTCATCGACTAGTTCGATTTCAAGTCAATCTGATCTACCCGGCTCTGAGCAGCGAGGCTCGCAGCCAACTTCAATTCCAAATACCACCGACATTAACTTCTTTAGCGATACGGAAGTTGCGACAGGTGGTCTAAGGTAAGCTTTTTATTTTATGCCATATATATCCTCAAAAATTGTATATACTATTGTTAATAAATAATAGTCCCTTGACTCTATCTAACTTGAATCCTAACTCCATTTTACTTGTATCATGTAGGTATTCAGTTTAATAATGTCGGAATTCAAATTTGCTTATAAGCTCTTATTCACGGTTGTGTTTAACATTCCTAGATATTCTTAAACATGGAATATGTGGTGGAGGCATTCACCTCCTAAATCAAAGCGTAATGTGAATGTCCTGACTATTAATCTATTATTGATGCAATTTTACGGTCAACTGTGTATTTAGGAGCGCCTTATCTGACAGCGTTGCCTCTTTACAGTGAAGAGATGTCCAACTTAAACCTGAAAGGGGATAATCGCATCCCACTGGCGTTGTCGGACACTGCGTTTGAAGTGCACTCCGCCTCCAGACACTCGTAAACATTATGAAATACTTTGTAAACCTAGCACAGCACACAATTTCTTCTGTAGTTACTGCCTTATAACGTAAATAGTGCTTGTAGTAGGCAAATGAATCTCTTTGCTTTCACGTTTTATATTTATAGTAACCACTGTAGTCAATACTAATTTTTAATAATAGAAACACTGTATTTTAAATAACACTCAGGTATTTGAAGCAGTTAAAATAATGACAGTGCACTATGTATACCTAAAACTTATTTTACGTCGCCAAAAGTATTGATTCTTTTTAAAAAAAGTGAATTCATTTCCTAAAATTTAAAAAATAAAATTCTTATAAGCTCTAGTAGGCTACATAAAATTAAGGTATACATTTCGACAAAAACCTCCCAGAAGACGTTTTACAAATGTCTCTTAACTAATTAAAAAAAAAAATTGAAAAATCTTACTATTCTATTTGAAAGATACGAAAATGTGGGACTAAACGAATTGCCCTAACCTAAATATGATATATTAAAATGATATTGTAATTATGATGGAAAAAAGATACTCGACCGAGTTTGTTGTAGGTTTTTCTCAGGGCAGAGCGCTTAGCAACCCTTGTAACTAGAGATTCTAAGTCGTTCTTTAATATCATCATCAGTCATACATTGTAATTAATTTGTGTAAAAAACAAATTTGACGATTCAAAAGTGCTGTGAAGGCTTCCTTTGATGTAGAATTTTTGAATTCGAATACAGTATTTCATGATATTATACCGACTCGCTTGGCATTTTATATTTAAATTTTGTAAAAATATAGTCTATTGTATTTGCTTTATTGAAATTAAATAACATTCCGCCGCTGCTTATTTGCATATATCAAGATTATAATTTATATCTCATTCATTATACTTGTTGTGTTTTTATGTGCTTGTAATTCGTATATGTTTTTGACGTTATGAATAATCTTGCTATGAAGAATCAAGTTAATTAATTGTCACAGTGTATATACGTTAGTCAATCTAGCTACTTTATACGGTTCTGTAATTTTGTATATTAAACCAAAAAGATAGTTGTTAATTATACTAGCAATATTTTTGATAGAAGAGTTGATAATGTATGCGAACTCTTTTTGGAAATAATGCAATTATAACTGTCACTTAATATAAATACACGTTACAATAGTTTTCATCATTTAATTAATTGCAATTTTATTCTTTTGAGCTTTATTGGAGCTATATTTTTACTTTTTTAAAGAAAAGAAAAAGGAGATTTAAATAAAATGGATGCATGTACAGGTATTAATTAATCGTCAAATCTAAATAACCAAGGATATAATTAAAGCAAATAGCTGCAAACAGCTTATTATTGATATATATATATATATATATATATATGTGGAGTATTTATTGCCTAAAGACGTTAATTTCTATCGGCTCAAGTCTTTTTTTTATCCAAAGGTTATTTAGACGACTATTATTTGTTTAGAAACATTTCGCGATTTTGTTGCTTATAGGTTTTAAACATGTTCTTTAGTGAAAAAATTATAACTAATTTCTCGTACAGGTGATTTGATGAGAGTTTATGAGTGTTTTATAAACTTTTTGAGTTAACAGTTTAATTACTACCGTATAAAAGTAATATATCTATTTTTAATATCATTCATGCATATTGTAATTATTAACAAAAGTTTTGTGCTGGTACCATTTGCTTTGCTTCGTATTTGTGTTGTTATAATATTTAGACATTGTTATATAAAAATATGTTAAAAGCATTTTATAGTATTTTGATGAGTTAAAATATCTTCTTTTACAAATTAATAAGCTGGTTCGAAGTTCAAGTCGTATCTGTCTGCAATTTATTTATATCACACGAAGCACGTAAAATCGATAAAAGTGACGTGCATGGATTTTAAAAATGCAATACGTAGAAATATCTGCTCCTCAATAAAACACTGGTGTAAAATAAAAATTTTGCCTGAATAGATTCATCATCTTAAATTCACTCCTATTTCTGGCTATCGTTACAATAATATGAAGTACTCAAAACGAAACTTGCTTGAATATTTTATAATATGCTTAGTTTTATTAACTTCTTTGAGTTAAATAGAAAGAACAAAAATCTTGACACAGCTAAAACCGTGTTATATATTTCTAAGTTAAAGGCCTTATCCGTGTGTATTATATGCGTAATCAATATTTGTTGAAAATGTATGTTGATGATGTAGGGAAGAGTATTTGGGAATTTACAGCCAACTTTTTCAATCATGTTTAGCAAGGGATCCCGCCCCGGAACACCGGTGCAGTCGGACACTGAGATGGAGTTACAGCGAGCTGCGAATGGTGACAAATCGTCCCAATCGTGGCGTTGGGGAGAATTGCCTGAACCTCCAATTAGGGGATTACAAACTGAGTCTCCAGAGACCCCAGCTTCCCCAGCATCTCCAGCAGAACCTGCTTCCCCAATGGAGCCCCTAAGCTCGGATGAAGAACGAACAGAAAGACGTGGAGTTCTAAGTGGCATGTTCAGGTTTATGTCGACGCGTGAGGCTACAGAAACCGCACCGGGAGGGGTTTATCTTGATGATCTCGATCGCGGGCAAGTTGATCCCGACTTGTATTTCCCGAAGCATCATGCTGATCGCTATCGGACAGGTGAGGAAATGACGTGTTGTTTCATGTTTTTCTTAAATTCCTTACTATTTGAATTCTCTTTCTCTCTCTATAAATATAAATGTGTACGTCCAATAAAACGACTCTTCCTTTGTACACGTAGTTTGCCGAGGATAGCTTTAACGATCTTTCGATCAGTGCATATTGTACATGCTTGATAAGATCTACAGTTTTCGTTCAAAAACATTATATTTGGTTGGGAATTTTGTAACAAATTGCAAAATAAAAACTATTATTATTATTAAGGGGGATATGTATTAATAAAAAACATTTTTAAAGTTATATTAGACGAAACTTGGTGTTAATACAGTTTTCAGTAGTAATTGACATTAGATTTGTTTATAATAATTTTATAAATTTTTTATATATTAAAGTTATTTATTATTCGAACACCTGTGTTCTTGATGTGTCTTCCCATAGTCCACATTTTTGTTCATAAATAATTTATCATTTACGTATACGTACAACAGTCTGAATTAACAGAGTTCATTATTTATATTTGCAAATGTAACTGTCGATTAAAATTTAACTTTTTAATTTAATTTAGTTTGCAAATAGCAACCACAAATTCTCAAATTCACTCAAAACAATTAATATGTTTGATATATTCATTAAGGAAAATTAGTAGTTATAAATATTTTAATAAAAACCTTAAAAAGTTGTTAAACCTTTCAATCATGATTGTAACAATTGCTTTAAAATTTATCTTGTTTCATTTTCTCACGTAACAATAGCGCGAAAATAAATTAAATTTTTTGTTCTAAATGTAATTCTGATGAGGACGTTATATTTTAATTTTTAATATTTATAATACGTTGCAAAATCTATGTAATATATATAAAGTATGTACACACAATGTTTCTGTTCGTGTATTCACATTAGATCGAAGTATAAAAAGTAAACTTTTAAAGACAAAAACTTAAAGTAAAAAAAAATTTTGTCTTTACTTAAATCGTTGTGACAACCGTAAGGCAGGCGATTATGTATGGTACGGATGTCTTTTCGGCTTAAGCGAAATACAAATGCACATCGAAGGATTAAGGAGCTCTGAGAGGTTTTAATCACATCCCATTTAACAATTGACAGGTTACCTTTGTCATCTGTGGAAAGTTTTTATTTAAAATTATAATCAAGTAACCCGAGTGTTTAGCACAGGGATGATAAAAACGTCTCAGAAAGACAATCAGAGTTACTTTCGCATGAGTATCATTTGTGTAGATTACAAACATGTTTTTATTTTAGATAGTTTTTTCTAAGTACCAAAGTTTGTAAATAGTAAATAAGATCTTTAAATTATACGTTTATACAAAATCACAATTATTAAGATTATACACGAAACAAAGTGTATTGTTTTCCGTGAATATTATGTTAGTCACTGATAAAGAGAATTATAATTTACCAGGGAGACAAAGGCAAGATATGCTAATTAATTATCGTATACCATTTTACACTCGTATCTTGTGATACTGTTAACGGCTTAGGTATTAAAAACTACAAATTTATAATGCTCTTTAGCTGTATCATTTTTTATATGAAGTAATGAAAAACTGCCTCATTGGTCTAGTGGTTAGCATGATCGACTACAGACTTGAGGTCCTGGGTTCGAGTCCCGGGTCGGGCAAATTCGAAATCGATATTGAGTTTTATATGAGAATTTTCTCAACATTTGCCCGAAGTTGGTTAAAATTTGGCGGCGAGATCCACCCCCGTGACTCGGAGAACACGTTAAGCCGTCGGTCCTGCGCTTGATCTCTCTCCGGTCGTGTCGAATTGCCGTCACGTCGAACTATGAGAGTGAAGGAATAGAGTGTACACTTGTGTACTATGCCTGCCAATTTGCAGTGGAGTAACGCGGTGGGTCTATGCTCTAAAAACCCTTTCTCATATGAGTGAGGAGGCTTGTGCCCAGTAATGAGACATTAATGAGCTGCTACTTTTTTTTTTAATAAAAAAAAGGAAACTTTATTTTATAACTATTTACCCCAGCAATTTAGCATATTTCCATTATGATATTTTCAAATATAACGTATAACTATATACACTTGATAGAACACATTATCAGTATGTCCTTTGAACCAATAAATGCTCATGTTATTCCCAGTAGGCTTAGAAATTGGTGTACGTTTGTACTCCAATTTCTAAGCCTGCTGGGAAATAAATTAATAAACAATATGTGGGAAATATGCCAGTTAAATTTATAAAATATCTCTGTTGAACGCAGTTGGTGGGAACGTGGTAATTCAAAGCGGACCCACGGAAGAAGAATACGAATCTGGTAATGGCCCTTCCCTTCCACAATCGCCCAACTCACCCGTTTCACTGGATGCGCCTACTTTAGATTCAGACGAAGATGAAAAATTACTGGCAAAGTAAGTATGACCAGAATCCTTAATTCTCATCTCAGATAAATACCCTACAGTACAGTTGTATTAAATAAAGTAATTACAAAAAACTATACAACATTAAGATATTGTATTTAAAATTTAAAGTATTTAGTAGTAATTTTGACAATTCAGCCACTAATGCAATAAGAAACTTAATTCTTCTTATATTATATTATAAACGATGTATATAGAATTATGTGTTGTAGTGTTAGCATAAAGACGAAATTTTACTGGATGCGTTAGAATGTTTAGATGTTATAAATATGTACTATAATGTTTTTTGTCTCTTTTATGTCTTCTAAATTTCAAAACATCTTGTCATTGTTTCTTTATCTCGTGATAGTTAAGTCTATCTAAAATTTATATGTCGTGTATACAATGACCGAATTTTTTTTTAAATTCCATATTTAGTACAATATCGCGTTCAACATTCGCTTTCTGATAATTAAAAGTTGAGATGTCCTAATTAAAACCAATGAGTTAAAAAACTTTTTTAGCTCGCTTTCTTTCGTATTTGTATCTCTTTCCAAGTATAAATTAATTGCTCAGGGAAAAGCTTCGATCGAACACAATTTCCCATCTAGTATTCATTGTCCAATAGAAAATTTCTGTTCTCATCTTCGACTTCACCGTTTACGAGGCATGGTTTTACCAATCATAATGCGCCATCATTTCTTATTTAATGCGTCGTCTTGTTTTAAATCTGCTACTATGGACCCTTGTCAGTCGAGTGTTTTCTGGTCTTCCTTTCCCTCCCTCCATTGCCATTACGGTCTTTAGATCTTCAGAGAATATAAAAAATATTTGGGATTACTTAAGTTAAAATGTTATTGTTAGGGGTCAGGTATCTGTGATGGCGCGAGAGGGTGCGGTGTCGCGCGCACTCAGCTACGAGGAATTTTGCATGCAAGGCGCAGCACTCGCCAACGCCGGACAACTAGAAGTGCGATTAGGGGCAAGGAGTATGCCTTGGCGCAGCGCTGGACCTTTACTGCTGTCCCTTCTGGCTTATAGACGACCCCTACCAAACGTAAATATAATTTATTACCTTTTACTATATATTTAAACGCAATGATAGTCGTCTACAAATCTTTCGAGAACTGTTAGAAGTTTTAAAAACTCATTACAATGTAATATAATGCCGCTACTTTATAAAATATAACAAAATAAGATAACAACCCCTTGTAATATATAACACAGTATAGCAGTAACTAAACTACCATTGGAGCTAATTTTCGTTTTTAGGATCTATAATCACTTTGAAAGGCCACGTCGGTGATTCTCATTATTGTACAGAGTAACTGGCAAGATAAACAATTTGATACAAATTCAACTAAAGTAAATCTTAACTTACTTCATTAAATGAGCTCCATTTAAAATAACATAGATATCTGTTACTGTTTTAAATATCGGTTACTGTTTTGTAGCAATTATGATGGTCTTATTAATTTCAAAATGTACTTTGTATCAATGCATTAACTTCCATGTAATTCACAATTCTTTCTATCCAATTATGAAGTTTACAATCTTTAGTACAGTTTAATGAGATGTAGAGTGGTCTTCAAAAAAACTTTTTACACAGCTTTATTAGGACATGTCATCACATAGAAATGTATAATATTTACACAGCGGGTACTTGAAGAGCTGGAGAAAGGCGAGAAAGGTGATGAATCTGTAAGCAGCCGCGGTACGGGTGAAGTTAAGCCCCGTTCATATTCGTCGTGGTGGAACTGGCGTCGCTCCAACACTGATAAAAGGTTTGTTGATTTGGACTTAATAATGAAATATTAAAGTACAAAATGATGGCCCCTACTTATAAACGATCAACTTGCAGTATAGACATTGATGTCTTTGACATTTTGTTGATTATTCTACCCCTTTCATTAACGGACCTAGGTCATCGTTTTTTTAAAATCGGCTATAAAAAGATGTGCTTTTAAAACCTATCACTAGTACAATGCTAATAAATAAACTATCTTTGACACAATTTCTTACAAAATTAGGATTTTATACTTCACTCTTTATGCGTAGTGTCCGTCGATATATTAAAATAAATATATCGAAATTTAATTTCTTTGAATACGATTGGAACACACATTTAATATCACGTTCTTAAATGACTGGAGAATATTTATAAATCGATATACTATCGTCGTATTTTGGTTAAGCCTACTTTTATTAAGATGTTGTTTTGTTTTCTTACTATTGTCGATATGTTAGCGTTTGAATGTGATCTCATCTGATGGTCAGTGATGATTGAGTATAAGATAAAAAGTTTTTAAAGTGGTAAGAGATCATTAAACTTTGGTTTCTCCGCAACGGCACACCGAAACGCATTTTTGTTGATGTGAAAAATCTATAGCAACTCCTGAGACCGACGCATTTTTACTACGGTAGACCTGACCTGTGTCTTATTGAAAACATTTCTGTTTTATATATGTGGTGGGATGGTAGACTCAGTCAAATTAGAAAATGTAATACTCTAATCTGCCCCTATGGGAAAGAAACCTTGGTCCTCTGCTAAAAATGCCGGAATTCTTGCCATCTCTTATTTACGCTAGCAAGGCATAATTTCTTCTGATTCACTTTGTATCCCTTAAAGGTTTATGAACCATAAAATATGATAATGCATAGACAAAGCATAACTAATAGTTTAAAAAAAGAAACAATTTCTTAATATTTTCGGTATTTATGATGCCGCCGAGGCATTAGAAAATATGTTGTTTAAGAATGGGTTTGATGCTACGTACTTTCGACAGTTTTCGTTTAATCCGATGTCGCTATATAGAGTTTACCCTGTAAACGATGGTTCAACGTGCGTTCCGGTACACTGAGCTAAAGCATACCACAATTAACACAAAAACAGTGCAAGTGTTAATGTGTTTATTTTACGGCTCTGAAGCTCATTACTATGGAAAACTTTGGTTTTATTAGAATAAATATTTGGAGCATTATTTTTAAACATTTGAGCATCGAAACGAGTGCTGGTAATTGAGTGAAAAATTTCCGAGCATATAATTTATTATGTTAATAAACCATTTATTATCCATAGTTATAATTTTTGTTGTTGGAAAACATCATCTAGAAATATGAATTGATATTGAAAGATAAAATCCGAACTGTTATGTTTCCATAGCCCATTCTTATGACATCCTTTGGTCAACATATTTTCATCATCTTACTACTATAAAACATATTATGTTGCCAATTGAATGGTTTGTTTGTTGAAAACATAAAAACCAATACTCGAGACCCGAATCGGGTAAATAAAGATTTCTTATTTCCTGTCTGTCTGTCAAAAATTAAAAACATGTACACACCTGTGATGTATTATCTTCCGAGTCGATAGGTTGTCGTGGTAAATGTCAATCCCGTGGTCATCCAAAAAAATCTCCTCTCAGAAGGTCGGTTTTCTCGTATTAGTTTACTTTTTATTACAAATAATGAATATCGTATAAAGTAATACAAAAATGTTTGATAATTTTCATTTTCGAAATTAATTAATAATTTTTGCGTTAAGTAATCTTATGATGATAAACAATGCCCTTACGCTATCGACAGTAATCTTTAACGCATAATATGCTGTGCATATCACGGGTTCAAAATCTTTTATTTAAATATATAACTGGCCATTAAAGTCGGTTTGACGTAATTAAAAATAATGAGCTGAAAAAATAATCATCTTTCAAGATGAAAATGTTTTCGTTTCTTTATCGGATGCGACACGTCACTCAACAGGGAGTTGAGCCAACGCTTTTATGATAGAAATGAACTTGGTCCAAAATTTTACAGACATAACCTTGAAACAAATAGAATTTCCTATTTTGGATGTCAGGTCGTACTTTGCACTCTCGTCAACGTCAACTCTATTTTTAGTGTTATACGTCTAAGGTTAAAATGATTTTTAATTGCATGGTCGTTAGGAAAATATAACATCATGTTATATATATTGGATAAATTTTGTTTCATAAATTTTCTGGAATAGATAAAAATCATTGGATTATAATGTAATCCTTAGACATCGTGAAAGTTAATATGAGGACGTTATATATGTGTAATAACTTTTCTAAAAGCAAGATTTCTAAAAGCATCAGTATTTTTGTACCATGAATGATACTCACGTAATATCGCGATTCCATAAGCATTTGTCACTGGTAAACTATTTCTAATTATATTTAGTACACCAGCGGTTGTCTGACTCCTAATCCGTGTGGGATTTCAATTTCAGATCGTAATAATGAATGATTTTCTATTTTAAAAACAGTTAAATAAAGATTCGCAATGCATTTTATAAAGGCTTTGTTCATGTTTGTTTATTTAAATATGACATTACTTTAAGTGCCAAGGGACGTGTAATATAACTTTAAACATAGCGTAGTAACGTCATGATCAAAAAATTTTTACTTCTTTTGCCGTATATTATAAATGTCATTGTTACATAAAATCATTACTATTTTAAAAGATTAGATATGCATTTTCTGAGGACTTTCTGGTTAGATTCACTCTTGCTGTCGGAATCAGGCTATTGATAGTAACCTCGGTTATTGGAACGTTCAATTATTCGAACGATGTCGTAGTTTATCCGAACATTAACCGCTCAAAAAGACAGCCAATTGGCAATTAGAGAATGACAATTTGATACAAAAAAATTATGTGTGTCCTGTTTCTATGTAAAAAGGTGTTTATGATCTCTTGTCAAAAAACTGACTTTTCGATTATCCGAACTAGTCACAGTCCCATTTGGTTTACAGGTTCTACTGAAATTCAGTTAGCCTTATAGATAATCACCTGCCTGACGGTGAACATTCTGGTTTTGACTTTTGATGAATGATATTTTAGGGTAGGAAATCGGGAAAATTTGCGTTAAAAATGTGGATTGTCCTTTAGATAAAAAAATCAAAATATTATTTGTTCAAGTAGTTTACAATGTTTATTATTTTGCTTGTGTGTGCATTTTGTTGAATATATCACTTATTAAACAATCATTATGGTATAGGTCAGAATCGTCGCAACACAAAGATGAAATTCAAGACACAAACGTGCCACACATTGAAGAAACAAAAAGTATACTGCCAAAGGCGAATGAATCCTCCGGTGAAGACCAGATTGACCATGGAACCGAGGAGAAGATTGAAAACCCAAAACTAGAGACGCAAGTCGATGAAGCAATTAAACAAGAAGATATTATGGAGGTTGAGGAAACATCGCCAATAATCCCTGCACGTAAG
The DNA here is from genome assembly GCA_015832385.1 of Elymnias hypermnestra. NCBI lineage: Eukaryota > Metazoa > Arthropoda > Insecta > Lepidoptera > Nymphalidae > Elymnias > Elymnias hypermnestra. The sequence goes on from JACTOM010000929.1 coordinate 5,513,336, forward strand.
TGTATTATGTTGTTTTAATTACAGTTGTCTCACGTCTGGCATGAGCTGCGTTGGTATGATCGTAACTAACCATGATCGAATTCTCCCAGTAGGCTTGAAAAAAATAGATTTTTATTTTACTTATAATAATTACAATTGGAGAAATTAATTGAACTTTAGATATTATTTACGGACTGCTTGTAAGGATTTGTCAGCGTATGTATGATTTTTCAGAATGTGTCAATAATATTTTTATATTTGTTGATCATGCTCTGAGACAGAAAGAATCGCCTAAAGTTAGGTTATGGACAAAACTCGAGGGACGCCGGACGAGTATGTACGCATATGGTAATGAACCTCTGATTTACACTAATTTTTTTATTAAAACCAGTCTATTGAATGCTTAGAAACTTATTTGTGATAATGGTCGGTTAAAAAAACTGATTTTATATTATATCGGTTTGTAGTAAAACTGTATTTTGTTTTTATGATATCAGTTCATATCACTAGTAGGGACAGAACATTAGTATAATGTTATCTTATTCCATTACAACATATATATTAGCGAGATTCTTGGTCGCTAGTCAAAGGGTAGAGACCCTTTGACTAGCGATTCAGGTGCAAAATAATCTGTCTTACCTTGGTTTTAGAACACGAATATTTGTATTGAAAATATTTAATTATATTTTGTTTAAACTGGCAGGCGAAGTGACGGTGCGTCACGACAACAGCTCATCCGATTCGGAACACGAGACTCACATGAGGACTTCTCGCCGACAGTCATCATTTCGGAAGACCCTGCGTCTCTCATCCGATCAAATTGTAATTTTTTTTAAATTATTACTAGTTGTTGCCGGCGGTGTCATCACGTAGTTCCTAATACAGTGGAAATCCGATATCGCATCGAATTATCAATCTAAACCCTCTTTGATTCCATCTGATCACACACATAAAATCAAAATAGATGCAGCTGTTTAAGACAATTTCAGTCACATGCACACCCACAGAAGAATTATGCATATGTATTAATATTAATTTTGAGTAAATTAAGAAGCAGTAGGTCAAGTTTTACAATGGGACTCTTTATATGCAGTTTAGTATATATTACCCAAAAATATGATTAAACACATCCACCCTTTATATTTCTTGAAATTTGTAAAACTTACGTTGGAAAAAATTCTTTAGACAGTTATGACGTTAAGCTAAAAAGTGTGTTAAAAATGTGTTTTGTTCAATAGAAAAAGCTGAATCTGCGCGAAGGTATGAACGAGATGGTGTTCAGTGTGACCACAGCGTATCAAGGTACCACGCGATGCAAATGCAACGTCTTCCGCTGGCGGTACGACGACAAAGTTGTCATTTCTGACATCGATGGTACCATAACCAAGTAAGACTGCCTTTGATAGTTATTTAACACTAAATTTAGCAAAGTTTTGTATAAGTAATGAATAACAAAATCATGACACACAGAAAGGACTTTGATGAGTATTGCAAAGATTTAAAAAATATTTATGTTAAGTATTTGCGTAACATTTTTAATTTTATTTAATTTTGTTTATTATATGTATATAGATATAGAATAAATTAAAAATTTATATTGTAATGATGATGACAAAAAAAACGTACACTCGACTGAGTTTGTTGTGGGCTCTCCTCAGATCAGGGCGCGAAGGAACCCTCGTAACTTTAGATTGTAAGTCGTTCTTTAATGTCATTATGGGTCATTCATCTAAAATAATATATAGAAAAAACGATATTTGACGATTCAAGTGTTCTGTAATAGGCCTACTTGAATAAAGATATTTTGACTTTGTATCAAAAGTGGGCATTTGAAGACTTTGGTAGGGTTAGTGCCAAAATATGAAGGAGAAACCTCCGGGACGACTTAATAAAAGGGTGGCAGGTCAGTTCTATTTATAGAAATCATGCCTCCTCATACAAGAGACCGAACGACCTCCACAGTGAAATAAACTTCAGTATGATCCTATTTCGTCGTCGTGTCCACCTATATCAATAGCAGATATATGTCCCTAGATTCCTTTAAAAAATTGTTGTATGAATAAAAAAATCCGCCGGTAATACTTTAATGATTCCTCTTGCTAGTAGGTTATATAATCTTTTTGAAAATAACAAAATTTTATTTATGTTCTAGTGTTAAACATGTTAATATGCACAGAAAATCCTGTGTTATAATATATTTAAGAAAATAGTTTATTTTGGCCCACGTACAAATGACATGTCGACGCCAGAAATCGATCACGTAGTAATTCGCAAAATGTTATTTTAACAAAGCTAAGGGTAATGCCGCTAAGGCCAATCAGTTTAGCAGTATATATATATATTGTTGAAATGATAACTCTAGTCGATACGTTTTGGATACGGTAGTTATAGTTTTCATGAAATGATTGTCTGTTCTGATTAACATTTTTAGATTTGCGGGTTACTACCCCTTTGCTTTCGAGCTTCGATATTAGGGAAACCTCCTAATATACATTAAAGCACCTGTAATGTGACGGTTACTAAGGAGAGTCTTAAAAGAAGACATGCTTACAGGTCCGATGTGTTGGGACACATATTCCCACTTGTGGGCAAGGATTGGGCGCAGTCAGGGGTCGCGCAGCTTTTCACCAAGATCAAGAATAATGGATATCAGCTGCTCTATCTTTCGGCGCGTGCTATTGGACAAGCCAGGGTAAGATTTCACATACACAATATAGAATTCAAACATAGTTATATTTAATATTCTGTTACATAATCGTTGTTGTATGTCATGTTTGTTACGAGAATAAAACAATTATGTAACAATACAGTTCAAGTCGATTATAGAAAAATGTTTTTAACGTAATAATTATATGGGAAATGCGAGTGATACCAAATGCAGTTTATAAAAGCTCAAGCACTAATCTTGTGGTTTATTATTATAAAAATATTATATCCTAACGATTTAAAGTTCGAGTAGGTCTTCTGTTAATTATCAAACCAACTATTTATTAGTTATGTAACGTTTCTGTAGCGTCATTAGCTTAATCGATAGCAAATGATGTAATAACAAAGAATTTAATTATACCATTAAATTAAGGACAATCTTGGATTAGACTCTTTCATGATCATTGTAAAAAAAACCTTGAAAAGGAAACCGAAACTATTTTTTTACAAAACTTTATAAAACTACATAAACAGATTCTTTGTTTTTATGATGTAATAGATTTAGTTAAAATAACATCTCATGCGGCACTTTATGTGTGAAACTACCTCGTAACTGTGTTTATAACAAAACATATTTTGTTTGTTAGTACCTGAAGAAAGTGCATTAAATTCTATGAAACAATTATGTTATATATAACTAAAGTAAAAAGTAGCAGCCCATTAACGTCCCACTGCTGAGCACAGGCGTCCTCACATGAGTGAGGGTTATTAGAGCCTAGACCCACTACGCTGCTCCACTGCGGGTTGGCAAGCATAGTACACAAGTGCATTCTCTATTCCTACACTCTCATGTGACGGCAATCCGATACGATGGGAGAGAGATCAGGCGCAGGACAGACGGCTTAACGTGCTCTCCGAGGAACGAGGGCTGAGCACACGGCCAACATCACAACTTGGGGCAAATATTGAGAAAATCTTAATAGAAAACTCAATATCCGTTTTTTTAATTGGCCCGACCGACCAGGAAATCAAACCCAGGACTTCATGTCTGTGGCCGAACATGCTAACAACTAGACCAATATATATATATATATATATATATATAAGTATTTCTGTCCTAATTTTTTAAAGTAAGGCGAGACAGGGTAAGGAAAAGACTCAATAGACATATTCACATATACGTACCTCACGTAACGCGTATGTTACCCTGCCAAATAAGCAGTTACACTTCAAAAGTTTTTTTTAATATATCGTTTTTTAATAGTCTACTTTAACCACTCGTATTGTTTACTAAATATATAATATACACAACCTAATGTTTATATATGATATATATAACTTCAATAACGCCTAATAATCTATCAAACGCCCGGAAGAAAACGCGTACTTACATGCAAATTCAAAATAGTTTCTTAGAACAAAAATACTTTATAAAGCAAATATATATATATATCTCTAATTATGATTATATAACAACAGGTAACGCGAGAATATCTACGCTCTATCAAGCAAGGCGAAGTGTGCTTGCCAGATGGACCGCTACTGCTGAACCCTACGTCCTTATTACGTGCCTTTCATCGGGAGGTCATAGAGAAAAAGCCAGAAGAGTTCAAAATTCAATGCTTGGCTGATATCAAAGCCTTGTTCCCAGCCGGCTCAAATCCCTTCTATGCCGGCTACGGCAATAGAGTTAACGTAAGTTTCTTTTAATTCAATATAAAACCGAAAATACTTATGAATAATTTAAATAAATGTGTTAAAATTCATAAAGTACGAATCATCGCGTTTAACGCGAGCGTACTTTATTAATTTTTTTGTAGTTTTATTTAAATTAAACAAACTTATCTAACACGTAAACAAACTTATATAACTTTGCTTCTTGATAGCAGCTTTCAAACGTACGAGTGCTTTTTTGGTTGGCAAATATCTTATTTATTTATTTTCTGTGTGCAATAATATATTTATCTATGTATTTACAGGATGTATGCGCCTATCAAGCTGTCGGCATTCCAATTGTGAGAATATTCACAATCAACTACAAGGGTGAGCTCAAGCACGAGCTGACCCAGACATTCCAATCGACGTGAGTACAACACACATTCATATAAGATATCGATCATGTCTCACAGTCATCTCGCATACTAACAAGTTATATATTCATTAATCCTAAAGGTGTACGTGACACAATATAACGCGATATTAATCCATAGTTCGCAGAGGAATGCTGTAAGACAATTTATGAAGTATTGTCCCTTTTATCGTGTCTCATAGTACGTATCTCATATATTTTATGTTTTCTCCAAATTAGGAAAATATATATACATGTATATATACACATACATAGTTTTCTTCAGTACCTTGCTCTTCTTTTATTATCGTGGTTTTATAATTTTCATTTTTCTACTGAATTAGCCTTCAAGGGGAGCGACATATTTTTTTTGTTCAAAATTTAGAAAAAAAATAGGTAGGCGCCATCTAGGTAGTCTTCAAAATTCTGTTTTGTTATTTAATGCTTAATGTAGCGTGCAATAAAAATGGGAATGAAAAATTCAAGTAATAAATGTATTATATAATAATAGAATAATACGTGTATGAATGTATACATAATAACTTTAAAATGATATATTAAAATAGTTTTAATAACGTTAAAAACTTGTTTGGAACATTTTTTCATAAAAGGTTTAATTTGTGAAAAAAATCATTAATATTATAAAATGTTATTACATATTTTTTATATATCTATGTTATGGGACTTCCGTATGTCCTCAGGAAACTTATTGTATATTTTTATGGCCATAACGCAGATGCTTCTATTAAAAATGATATCGTTAACTACCCTTACTATTTAATTTCTCGACACTATTTAATTTCTCAATTCTCTTTAATTAATCTTTAAGTGTTTTTTTTTCGTTTATAAAATTTTGTCACAAAATATTCGAAACTTTTCTATTCATATGCCATTGCAGTTGGCCACATCCCGTTCGTAGATTTCCGTTGAAAAAATTAGGCAACAAATTAAAAAAATAATAATGGTAACATGATATTTAATACATTTCTTCGAACTTAATTTCCGTCACTTTTATAAATCAAAGCTATTGTAGTACATACGCGCATTTTTAATATAACACTTAATTTTTTTTTATTACAGTGTAATTGTAAATATGGTGTAGTTATTTGCAACTTTATTCAATGTTTTATATATTTTGGTTCATAAATAAATAAATAATAAAAAATATAATAGTACTATAGTAGGACACTGTTGCGTATGTGTTATACATGCTGTATCTGTTTTATTGATTACAAAAATCGTTATCTAAACTCTAGAAAAAAACTTTACTTTATGACTTTTCGTTAACTATCCGTAAAAACTAAAATAAAATACCATTTTTTTCATAATAGTTGTGCTTTTGTTAAAGTGTAGTAATTAGTATTTGTACTAATATACGAGGTAAAGTGTAGTAAACAAATGACGTATAGTATTTATAGCCCCTCAAAAGTCTCTCTAGATAATAAAGGCTAAACTTTTTCATGACGTATATAAAGATTAGTTTATATTTAGATTAGTTAGTTTGTGCCTTTTGGCGTGGAGACATTGGGACCGTGGGGTCCTGAGGCTAAAAGTTTTTTTAAAGAAATTTCATCACGCTTAGTTGATGTCACCCATGACTCTAAGGCCGGGTGGTACTTCGGACAGCGTATAAGTATCGCTGTCCAAAGAGGTAACGCTGCCAGCCTTATGGGTACCAATCCATTTGCCTCTGATGGCATGTTTTAATAACTTTTATTTTTATTTCAATTTATATTAATGTCAAATTAAAAATTTATGTTAAATAAAAAAAAACTTTTGAGTAATGAATTAGATTTATCTTTTAAGTAATAATTTTTTTAAATTAGACGATCCAATGACTTATATTATTTTTTCATTTAACAAAAATCTAAACGTCGAAAATCTTTTCTTATAGAGGAGTCACAAATATTATGAGGAGGTGCGGGGGTCATTTTATCTTATAAACATTATTATAAATTTACCATTTTTTTTGGATTTCTTACCATATTTATCGTTCCTTTCATTTTTATGCCTGTAGGCTGCGGCCCAGTAGCCCTAGTAGCTCACAACCCGCTGGTTGCCGACCACTGATCATATGAATGACTTTATGCTTAAAGTTAATATCAACTTTTGTATTGACCCGTGTTAACAGATCATACTGCAACTTATACTGTAGTGTTCATCTGTCATTGTGTCATTGACATTTCGAGGATATCGTTATAATGTCTTAATACAATATTATATTATTAAGCACTATTATTTTTATTTCAGTTACCACGTGCAAAGTGACATGGTCGATGATTTCTTCCCGCCTTTGAAACGCGATATATGCGTTAGCTAGCGTGAATTATATGTTGTTTAATCTTGCCTAATAAATAATGGATTATTGTATATTAAAGTATTTGAGAGCAGACGAGTTTTCTGGTAAGCCGAATGGCATGAACCTGGGCTTCTCATTAAAAAATCATCTCAACACATTATCTTCTAATACTTCACGTTATCTAATATTACTGACAATTAACGCAGTGATCATCGACATGTCATATTTTCTATTTTTCTCACATTCTCAAAACCTAAGTTACAAACTAATTAAGATGTGATATTAAACACTTCATATTAATTTATACCTAAACTGAATATTTGAGTATATTTCAAACACAAATATGTTATTATAGAACTCTTCTAATTTAACGACATTATATTATAAATTCAAATTTTTAAAATTTATATTCGATTATTAATCTCTGTCATCTAGGTGTTGGCATCATTTGTGTTGTTGATTTCTTGTGGTTATTTTTGTTATCTAATTATTTTATATAATACCTACATGTATCTATGTGCTGTAATTCCAAAAAAATAGGTGAATTATTTAGTTATTATAAGAAATTCCTTTTTGAAAAATACTAACCATTATATATTTGTTTCGCATTATATATCTAAACATACATTTAAATATCCTTTAGTTTGTCGACCTGAACTTTAATATAAACTGAATATGTATAACTATTTCTTCATCATTAATTTTTTTCGGAGATAATTAACTTTCTTCACCCTTAAAATATCCCATTAAAAACTGCCCTTCTATTCTACACGAATTCTATATTCTATACGAATTAGTACATATTTGGGTAAAAATGTTTGTTCGTCAATCTCTACAAATATTATATAGGGAATCTTATGATTTTGTATATACTCAAAAGACGTAGAAATAACGTGATGTTTGCCATGGATACCATTTTTAACAATTTATGTTACGCCTCAACGTCAATGCTAATAATAATTAAGACATTGATAAATATTGATTGGGCCAAAATCAAAAATTGTTTATTTTATTTCACACTTTAATTATTTACAAATTATTGAGTCCTCTTTTTAAACATAAAGATATCTATGTCAAGAGATCACGCTTTTCCATTACTGAAGTTACAAAATAAACATTGAAAAAGTTAATAAAACCATTTTTGACAAGAATCGCCGGGCATCGCTAACTTCTATTTATAAAATGTAGTTGCCTCGTGGTGGGTCTTTGCCCTAAAACCACTCTTTTATATTTGTGGCCTGTACCCAGCTGCAGGTCGTTAATAAGCTGCTAATAATATTATTTTTGTGTTGCTGACATTTTGTTAACATTTGACTATAATCTTACCTGATGGTAAGTGAAGTCAAAGATGGACGTGTGCTAACTTGGTAAGAGGTAGGTTACTTTATGGATTCTCCACTGCATGGTACCGGAACGTAGACATTGTTTGGTTAGGTTAGGTTAGCCACGGTCGGAATCTCCCAGTAGTCGAGACCCAGACAAAATACTCGCATCATTGCAACAGGCAGGCAGTTCTATATTATCTTATCAAGATCGCGTGCTAGGCTCTATAATAATTTAACATCTAAATAAAATGTGGATAATTAGCTAATACTTTTTTATTTCCTCAGGTACTCCCACATGTCTGTGCTGGTGGACCAGGTATTCCCCCCGGCGCAGTGTGAGCCCAGCGATGAGTTCTCGCAGTACGTGTATTGGCGTGACCCTCTTCCCACCGTTGAGGTACCTCCACTCGCCACACCGGTGCAGCATTAGACTTCGTGAAACCACCAAACTAGAATTTTTTTGCGATTATAAGTCATGACAAAATAATGTTTGACGGATTAAGATACAATATAATATGTATGTGTTATCACATAAACTAAACCTATAGATATTTTAATTATTTAAGTCATAATAATTTTTTTTGAGCTCCCGAGGCTTGGAAATACCACAGTGAAATGTTTTTTTTTTAGACTGGAACAGAAAGTCATAATTGTGTATTTTGATCTTTTAGTAATTTAGGCAAAATGAACATTTGTTTTAATTCTACATGATGGAAACATTAACCATGTGTGTATCATCTTGTTTTTGGTATATTTTGTTTTTTATTTCATCTAATTCATTGAAAACGCAAAAATTAGTTCATAGCAACTCGATTGGTTAATAGAGCTAAGATACATTGATTATGTTTTGATATGAATGCGCCTGTAAAATTGCATCCGCAGGGAGGAAATCAAAATAAAAGCTAACGATAACAAAGTTGGGGAATAGTTTGGTTTTGTAGCTACATACCAATCATTTCCACCCTTAATTCAATTACTCCACTGTATAGCTACAGTAGGTATGAAAGAATTTATAACTCTAAATAATTGTAATATTTTATATGGAAACTATTGCCCGTTACGACTTATTCACGTACAACAAACGGCCGTGTCCAAAACACAGCCACACCGCATTTATTATTGGTGAACAATTTTTTAAATCGATGGATGAATTGGAATTCGTTCAGGCAACTAATATATAAAAAAAGTAACAAAAAATGAAGTGACTTACTTTTTAATTCATTTCTGATTGTGAGATTTATTTATTTAAAAATTTTCTTAGTAAAAGGATGCCACTGAAAAATATTATCGATTGCCGAATAGTTTCGCTGATTGTGTGCATACATAATCCTTAGAGCTTAAAGTGGATAATTTGGTATCTCAAATTATGTGGTCTTTTCAGCCCAGAAATAAATGTTATTTTATTTTAGAAAGCTCAAGATTTTACCACCCAACTAATTTGTATATTTGTAATGTATATTAGCTGGTGATTTAATTTTATGTGTTTTGTAGATGCTTTTATAGTCCAAAGAGACTTAGAGCACGTGTACGTCATGTAGTTTCAATTATAGCAATTAAATGCCAAATGTCCCGTGTAAATGCATAATTAGCTTAGGAATTGTACCTAGAAGTAAATATGAATCCTTAAGAGCCATAACGGCGGAAAATAAAGTAGAAAACTAGTTTGTATATTATTTTATGCTTCAGTTCTTCTGTAACGGCCTCGCAAACGCAATGGTGAGATTCTCGGCAAGGCAAATTCTACAAAATGTATTTTCTAATTGATCTAGGTTTGGGGCTAGTGATAAGCTTCGACTTGTGACTAGCTAACTAACAGTAAAAATAGTTTGGATATTTTGTCAGTTCTTATGAACTTCAACTCCTAGTTCCTCCACTCCAATAATGACAGAGTCAAAAATTAAAAGTGCATGCGTACGAAGTACACAAGTTAGAAGTGAAACTTCTTTGGCAAAGTAATTTTTTAGTCTTGTTTATATTTATACAAAAACTACATATTCTAGAATCTAGACTTAGAGGGAGGGAAAATGGAAAATATGTTAGGAATTTAATTGTCATTAAAATATTAAGTGTCGTAAAATAATATTAATAATTTATTGAAATCTCAAATGACAAATTGTTAATAAAAATGTCACGTGTTTTTTGTCAATATTAGAAATTATTAATTATTTTTGTTTTTGAATTTAAAATTAAGGCAATATTTTTATTTTTATGAAAAATAGTATATTAAATTATTAAATGACAAGTGACAAATTAAAATGCCCCATGGTATTTGTAAAAATTAAAACTACCTAACCTTCAAACGAATTAGCATAAAAACGCTGCACATCTTCGTGACGGCAACCACGCGTTTAATCCGTAAAAAAATTACCCCCGTGCGCCTAAAGAAGTTTCATTTCTAAAACATGTTTAAATATTTGTCATAATGATGAAAATGAGTAGACTCTATACAAACAAAAGAATTGTTTGTATTATATTATTATGAATCTTTGTTTGAGGATGGTATTTTTTGGATTCACGAAGATATTTTGTCTTTGTGGGTTATTCCCCGGTCGAGCTAGCAGCAATTTAAAACCGGGCTTTGAATATGTAAACAATATATAATTCTTCTTTATATACGTATGTATGACGATTATTCTAGCTGGACAATAACAATGTTTATTTCGTATTTGTGTTCATATATGGTTTAAAATTTAAATTGACAGTTCGATCCTATCAGTAATGGATTTACCCATATCTAAACGGTTTCTGGAACTACGCAGAGATATTGCTGGGTTAAGCTAATAAAATAATTGATACAATATAAAAGAATTGTTTCCATACACAAGAACTGATTTTTTGCTGAATTTTGGATATATTCGGCTAGCTTTTTCATTAAAAAGCTCTTCTCTTTTATTTCTAATGCCTGCTTGTTACGCGACAATCGTTATACGAATTCACAGGTTTAGCCGCTTATATATAACTACAGATTCACTATATTATTGGCTGCCGTAGAATAGTATTGCATCATGGTATGCTGTTGTGTGTTTAAATTAGATAAATATTTTTAATAATCTAATGGGAATGATTTTATGTATGCTGTGATATGGAGTGATCTCAAGTTCACTATATCACAATGAGGCGCAGTTGACATAAGTTACATGACACAAACTCTGTAATCACTCAACTCTAGAAAGCTTATATACCACCTTTACACATATTTGTATAACTAATCAGATTGAGTAGTATACTTAATACATGCAACTCTGATTTTGTTAATAAAATGCAGGTTTTGTTTTGGTTGTAATACAACAACCATTAGTAGAATAAAAAAATAAGTGACAGCATGAAATACTGGATTAAGTTTCAAAGACTGTTCTGATTCTAGTTGCGATGACCTAAGTTCATATATTGCTTATTTTAAAATCTGTGATGTCAGATGAAAAGCAATGCTTTACTATTATACTGTGATTATTTGTTTTAGTAAGTTAATTTTGTTAAAATAAATATGTAATTAAGTGCTCGCAAGGCTAGGCCTTTGTGAAACTATTATTTTATTTTTGTATAAATTTGTTTTTAGTTAGATTGCTTATAGTTGTATTAGCACACTTTTAATTTAGTGACTAGCTTTATTTTATCTACCATTAATTATTGAGATATGCTTGTGTATTTGATTTGGTATGTAATTTAATTTTTTGTTAAAGTAATTTATTTCCACTGTGATTAAAGTATAATATTACGAAATATAAATTTAAAAAACATTGTTTTTTTATTAGACCTTCAACCTCTTATGTCGATGCCTACAACTAGCTTTTATTTATTTTTTGTGTTGATATATAAAAGTATTATTAAAATTGACTATCAAATTGTTAATTGTCATACTATTTCAACAATTAGGTGTTCTAAAAGATCTGTTAACATGCATTTGATGGATCCATTGGCTTTATTTAGAAGGACTTAATGGTAGATGTTTGTTTGGTCAAAACAGCTCCTATAGATGTTTGTAAAAATGTACGTGTAATTTTTTCTCTTAATTATTTTCATTGATAGCACCGGCACATAAAAAAATATCTCTGTACTCCGGCCGCCACCTATCTACGAGCATGTTTTTAAGAAAAATGCTTTTGCATTCAAATTACAAATTTGGATTCAGCCTGGGTCCCACACTTTGTTTGTGGTCGATGTAATATTATGTTGACACGATGGGAAAATGCTAAAACAGAGTATAGAGCTATATATGTAGGTACCTTCGCTGACACCGACTCCAAATATAAGAATACGAAGAACTCTAAAAAAGAATACGCAATTATTTTCTACTTTTTAGAGCATATTAATATATTTAGAAGTTTGTTTGGAAGGCGGTTCTTTTTTTGTTAAAAATTCTTATTTATTTTTTGATTTTAGTGATACTGAAGTACACTAACAAATTTGAATATTAACTTTACAAAGTCAAATTTACATTTGTACCACCGTACCCGGGATCGAACCCGCAATCTTATACGTTACAGGTCGATTGTTTTGCTACCCCACTCTCGATAGTCTTTTATATGGTAATATAATACACCTTATAATATTGCAATGCAGCAACAAACGTATGGTCATTGCCATTTGATCACAAACAGTTATATATTCTGCTATAAATCGCACCCTTACTGCCTTACTGTAAGCCGTTGAGGAGTTCCATCGATCATCATAGTGACTACGACAATCTCTTGACCATACCGACGTTACGGTAGGTGACTCGAATATCCGGAGAGCTTATAAAAGATTCTGCCGAGTATTGTTAATTTGTTCCTACGAATTGAAGAGTTCCGTTACTTAATGCAAATTCAATGCTTATCCGGGTTTAAGTTAATGCCATAAGGCATCCATGAGAAAACCGGATCTGATTATTCAGAACTGGATTTGAAATGGGACCCTACGACAAGCACAACCTTTCATATAAAAAAATCATCAAGATCGATAGTTATGAGGTAACAAACATAAAAAAAATATAGACGAATTGATACATCCTTCTTTTTTTGAAGTCAGTTAAAAAACAATTTTTTTTTTGAGCTTGTAATAATTTGATTTGTCCTTAATAGCGCTGTATTTAAAGTACCTTCTTTGCCAGCAGAGGTCCCGGGTTCGATTCCCGATAGGGCAAGTTAGGAAATTGCATTTTTTAAAATTTGTGTTGAGTCTACTACTAGTTGAAGGCTTCGACCGTGGCTAGTTATCACTCTTCCAGCAAGGTCGGTCCGCCAAGCAAACCGAGAAAAGGTAAAGTACCTTTTAACACGTTAGCGCATATCCACCACAGGAGGTGGGGTACATGGCAACGCATTTCCTCCCGCCTCCGCGAATCCACAGTCAGACTTCTGGCCACCAGGGACGAATGCGATAGTTGAACTCTAGTGCTTCATTCATGGATGAAGAGCATTCCGATGGGTTTTAGTAGTTATTGCGCGGTATCCTCCCTCGCCGATACCCACACACCATGGCTATGGTTCAGGGTGCACAAGAGCAGCAAAAACATAGGTTGGAGCACTTCCATCTTAGGTTGTGTTCATCACTTACCATCAGGCGAGGTTACTGTCAAGCACTAACCTGCCAGCAAAACAATAAATAAAACGAGACTCTGGATTACATAACTTTTTTAGTTTTTAACTTTATTGACTGTATAAATTAGATGACTGTGTGAAATACAATCCTTTTATGTAATTTAACACTTCTTAAATTTAACATCAGTCAAAATAATAATGATGCATCAACTTTCCATATCCCTTGAGTATTAATTTCAATGAATTTAAATCCTAATTCAAAATTCAATACACAATTACTTTTGCAAATTGAGTTAATCATGAACTCACAAAGAGTCACCTCAACTTTATATATTTGTACAGAAATTAAATAAAAGTAATTCAGTTTTGTCTTTAATAAGACTTTTAATTCCTGTTAATATAATAATAAGATATACAACTTTTTATAGAATACTATTATCAACAGTGCTAAGTTTCATCATTGTCATCTTCCATGGCTTCATCTTCAATTGTGTCATTATCATTTTCACTTTCATGATCACTGGGTAAATCAATGTCCTTGTGAAATCCCTTTCCTTTCGTCCAATGGCATTTTATAACTACTTTAAATTTGGCCATTTGTATACCCAGTAATTTAAGTATGCTGGCTTGTTCTGGTGTTAAAGCTACATCTTTTTTACAAACCTGTGAATTTTATATAAAACTGTATTAGTTTTAAAATAGAAGAGCAATTATTTTTTGCAGTAAGATGCAAATATATAGAAGACTAGCAATTCCGCACGGTTTTACCTACATAGATACAGATCTTGTGGCAGTGGAAAGTTTGCTAAATTAGACTATTTGTTTTTGTTAACATAAAAATTGCATTGCACTGAGTTTTTAATAGAATTATTTTAAAATGTTGAAAGTAATTTCAGATTATTAGCCATACACTTACATTCATAATCTAACCAATATACAGATTTTACTTTACAACAAATATATATGTAACATATTTGTTGTACAGTTTGTAATATATTTTTAAATTCATAACATCATTTGCATAGAATGACACACATTAGTAATTTTAAACATTCTCTACAGATATTGTAAGAAACTTTAAATTGGTCCTGTAAATTTTAGCTTGATTAATAAATTGTAAAAAATAAAAACAAAAATTCAATATGCAAAACTTTCTTCTATAATATTAAAAAAGTAATTTATTTGTAATACAATAAAATTTCAAAACTTCCCTATACACAACATTTGACACTGTATGCATTATTTTTGTTAGATTGAGATTTTTAATTTCATTATATCATTTGAATGGAATATCCGATTTTAGAATTCAAAATGTATTCTACAGGTATGGAAAATATGGTTTGATTATTGTTTTCACTAACTTTTAAAATCAAGAAAAGTAGTTACAGTGGCATTACTACAGTAGCTAAACATATAGTATTGTTGGACTTTTATGTAGATATTAATATGTTCTCTAATATTGTAGAACATTTTTTTGTTCCATCTTCTATAGTATATGCAGCACACATTACAACAGATTTTTTGTTTCTCACCTTGGGTTACATTAATACATTTTTATTAGGGACCCCTATTTATTTTGAGAAAGTAATATAGCCTATGTAGGTCAGTGAAAATGCAGCTTTCTAATGGTGAATTTTTTTAAATAGTCCAGTAGCTTTGTGTGAAAATGTTACAAACATACATACATACATTCAAAAACACAATTGTTTCCTCTTTATAATATTAGTTTAGATGAAGAGAAATTAGTCAAAGGGTGTAATTATATTATAGCCATGGACAAAGCCTTCACCATTGCAGACTAAAATAAAATTTGCACTACTGTAGATTGAACCCAATCACTGCTAGCAAAGCAAGTACACTACTATGCCATGTGTAGCGATCATTTTTTATATGTATCATTATGATGATTGAGTATAACAATTTAATAAGTGATAAGTAAATAATATTTACCTGATATTCTTTGATTAGATTGATGACACCTTTTTCAAGACTAGTGGGCAAGCCTAATCGCCTAAGGTGTGGTTCAATTGTATGAGAGAAATCACCTAGGGGCCCTTGAGGTAAAATAACATCTTTCGTAGCAACAAACCCAGATCGTGCATATTCTGTGGCACGGTATGTTTTAAACCATTCCAGTACATCAATAACATCTCTATTTGTCATAAGTAGTCCACATTGTCCTTTTAATCTCTTAGAGAGCTAAAATGATATAGTAGCAAACTATATTATTTTCTGAATGCTATAAATTTAATAATTTAAACAATATCACATTACTCACCAAATTTAACTGATCTTCAACCTCGTCGCTTTTAGTTCTTCCAAGAGCTACCGCCATTACTTTATTTTTCCCAAAGAAAAACCTAGAGTCTTTCCAATCATTTCTCAAATCTTTCAGTTTAGTATTACGCATATTGTCAACAGTAAATAGGAATATATGTTCATACTTTGATAGAGAATTTCTTATTTCTTCTATAGTTTTTTGTTTGA
This sequence comes from Elymnias hypermnestra, assembly GCA_015832385.1. Lineage (NCBI taxonomy): Eukaryota > Metazoa > Arthropoda > Insecta > Lepidoptera > Nymphalidae > Elymnias > Elymnias hypermnestra. The sequence continues at coordinate 5,529,659 of JACTOM010000929.1, forward strand.
GCAGAAGCCCTTTTTTGTTAGTTTTAGTCAATGAAACTAAAAGCAAAATTATCATGAGATCGAATTCTAACCGACTATGAATATTATACAAGTTGAATATAATAGTTTATATTATAAGGAATAATTATTACATACTTTAATGTTATATATATTTGCCCTTAAAATGTTAAAATACATGTTTTAGAAGAGGTTACCTTTCTTGTCACGTTTAGATTTTGGCATTCTGTTGGATTACAATTAAATTAATAAATTGAAAGAAACTATATATTCAATATTTTTGTAATTATAAAGGATTTTAATAATCAGGATAGTGAACGCCACATTCCAATACTTTAAAATAATGCAAAATGCAAATGCTTCCAATATTTACATTATATGCACGTGTTTACATAGTTGATAGAATGACAGTTCACGACTACTCGTACTCGGTGTAAAAACCATAGATTTTTACTACAGACTACTATATTATTTGTAAATATACTTTATTGTCCAAACTTCCCTATGCACAAAATTTGACATTTGGGATACATTATTTCCTTTTGAGATTTTTAATTTCGTTATATCGTTTAAATATCTGATTTCAACAATTCAAAAAGTATTTCACAGGTATGGAAACAGTTTAATAATGTGGTTAATAGATGCTGCATGTATGGTAATATAAAAATTACAATTAACTTACAATATAAACAACTTCGAATTAGAAACATAGACCTAGTATTCCTTGTAAGCCTTAAATTAAAACAATGTTAAAACTCAGAGTTAGAAATACCCAACTTATTTTATACAAATAGGAAATCTTATTTTTGTCACGAGGGTTTTGTAGTCATATATAAACATTGATTTTAAAAGATTTTATTCTATTTCTGGAACTTCAAAATGAGCTTCAATTTAATAAAATGTGTGACATAACGAAAATACATTTCGTAAAATCAATGCTGCACCTATTTTCATTAAAAAATTACAATAACCTTAAGTTCCACGAAAAATAAAAAAAAACGTTGCATCTTACCTAATACTATTAGTTTCAAATAAAACACTTCGATGAAAGTGAACCGACTAATAAATTCGTTTATAGTTGAGACAGGGCAATAAATATATAAAATGCAAAGTGAACATTTACAGAATAAACAAATCTATTAGAAATACATATGTTGTATTATTTAGCGATTTTTTGGCAAAAACTAATTATATAAATATGGATATTAATCTAAATTTGTAACGGGAGTCAAATGAAAATTTAAAAAAGCCGCTAAATATTACAATTTCCTACCCAGCGTTTCAAGATGGCCGACCTTCTATGAGAACCCTGTTCCGGTTTTTGTTTCCCCTCTGGCCCCGCCGCCGTCAGTGTAGTGTATCGTTCATTGCAAGAGAAAAATTGAAATTGTGTCGCAATTTGCTGGCTTAATTACTTTATATCCCTTCAAACAAGTAAGTGTTTTGCGATACTATATAGTGCGAACGACGGAGTGAAATTCTCGAGTGCTTACATTAAAATAATATACCATATAGATTTGTGACTGTGACGCATAATAGGAGTGTCCCTTGCAGCAGCCATTTTGCCCGAGCCGGCGACACGGTGTTACGGTGCGGTTAGCTATCATTCTCATTTTTTGCAATAGTAATTTGTTGCTAATTCAAATGCTTTTAAATCTACTTCATTGATACCTTTCAAACTTAAAAGACAAACTGTGAGCTTTGGCGTTAAAATTTACAGTAAGTGGGTTTTTGGTTCATCGATTTGGTCTGAGTATTGGGGATAATTTTTTTTGCTTTAAGCATGTTCTTGCACTTTCTCGGTTCGTTTAATTATGTTATATGGTTCCTGTGATGACTCCTTTGATGTTTTAGCTAGTTAATTGTGTAAAGCCAGCGGTTAAGATAATAGTGCGTCGTAGCTTGTCTTGCGTATTCAGTCACGCCGTTATCTCGGTCGATAACGATTTATGTCATTGAAAATGCTCTGCATTTGTAGTTGAAGGGTAATTTTGAATTGTAAGTTTAAAAAACTCGAAAACTAAACTACATAGTGAACATTGTGAGTACGGTTTGAAAACTCCACAGCGAGCAGGGTTTAATGCTCTTGCACGACCATAGCACGTGCATAGTTATGGGCTAGGATCAACCTGGTTAGGTTTATATTAATTTTAAATTGCTTAATTATGATGTTACCGATATAGAAAAAAATAGTTATTGTAATGTAACAAAGCAAGCTTTAGTTAATGTATAGAAACTTATCGAATGAGTCATTTACCTTTACGACTTCCTTTTTAAAACTTATTTAAGTCGCTTGATATATCATGATATGACAACTTCGGAAATTATTATAAATTTTATATAATTTGGTGATCCTCCAAATTAAATAAGATAATATATAATTGTCATCATAAGGAATTTAGAATAGTTTCTGTGAAGTGTTAAAAAGAGAGTTATAATGCAATACAGATAGTGTTCCCAAATCTCTTGTAAGGCCAGTTTGAATAAAATTACTTTACTGATAGAAGAACCTATTTTATCCATTACACAGTTTTTGCGGAAGCAAATTCAAATCAGTTACAGATACTTGGTATTAGGTAAAGTATTATAATGACTAGTAATACTACTTTAGTGGAACATAGAATTTAGAAAAAGTAAATTACATTTCTATGAAACTTCTGTGTTAGTATTTGTAATAAAGATAAATAGAATGTGGGACATTTGTGTAAGCTTTGTGTTATTAATGGAAAGCTTTTGTGAGGTATATTATAAATCAGTGAGTCATGTGCATTAAATATAAAATTTTACTTTATGTTGAATATCATTATATGGGTAATTAAAGACACACTAACTTTGGTATATATTGAGAGTAAATTTTATAATATATTCATTGAATAAATGAAATTGTCATGGTTTGTTATAAATGGCAAGGACAATTCTAATAATATATATGAAACAGGTCTTAGTTATACATTCATATAATAAATTTACTCTTCCTATATGTATATAATTGTCGAACTCCCTGTGTGAATTACATTATGGAACCCTCTATATGAATTCTTTTGTTGAATAGCGGATGCTACTAAATGTTAATATATTTCACATAAATTCATTTAAAGAAGTCATAATAGTAGACTAAATTTACCCAATCTGGTTATTATTTTATATTTGTACAATAAATGTGTAAAGTTGCATTTTATTTTTACACATGGGTTAAAATGTTTAAATTTACTACATACTGAAGTTTCTCATTATAATATGCTTCATAAAGGTGTAGGGTAGAGTTTCTTGACTTAATCAATAAAATATGTTCAAGACACAAATTCTACTCTGTATAGTAGCCACACCCCTCTGAAGTTTAGAAGAGTGCTGAATAATAATAATACCTAGTAGATCTTCACAAGAGTAAAATTTTCTTGTATCTGAAAAGTATGGTTGTGCCTAGTAACAGGTAAAATTAAAGATAAGTTGATAGATAGTTAGACAAGGGTGGCTAATATGAGGTAGGCGCCTGGATGTCGATGCGGGCGGAGGTGAGGGTGCGAGGGTGCGCGGTTCAGGGGTGTGGGTGGGGGTGGTCGGGCGAGGGTGTGTGCAAGCGTCGCACTAGTCGTATTTCGTCTGGAGTGTTTATCCCGTGTCGCTGGATCAATACTGTTGGCGCAGTGTCGGTGCTCGGTGGATCGACGGCGGTGCGGCGACGGCGCGAGCCTAGTCATTTGCTCGAGTCTGTGAGATGCTGTCAAACCGAACGGACGCCGCGTCGATGTCGCGTTTGGCGTGAGGGTCGCTCTCTGAGCTGCTTCGGGTTTTTGCATTGCGCTAGTGCGCTTCGTAAGCCTCTATCCAAGGTGCGCCGTATTTCATGATGACTCATTTAAGCAATTGGATTCCCTTCGGTGAAAGTGACGCCATACGATTAGTCTTTCTGAGAATTATCTGTCGTTTCAAATATTAGCGTCTCGGTTATTTATTCCTGATGTTCATCTATTTTCATACTTTTTTGCAGGGGCATCAGTAATATAGTCATCTCAAATCGTCAAACATGTCCGTCGACAAGGAGGAATTGGTGCAACGCGCCAAGCTCGCGGAGCAGGCGGAGCGATATGACGACATGGCGGCCGCGATGAAGGAAGTCACCGAAACCGGCGTCGAGTTAAGCAACGAAGAAAGAAACCTTCTTTCCGTCGCATATAAGAATGTCGTGGGCGCTAGACGGTCATCATGGCGAGTCATATCCTCCATTGAACAGAAAACCGAAGGCTCGGAAAGAAAACAACAGATGGCAAAAGAATATAGGGTTAAAGTAGAAAAAGAGCTCAGAGAAATCTGCTACGACGTATTGGTAAGCACTACTTAGCCTTTTTAAAATTAATATATATTTTTTAATATTTCGCTTTCATTTCATTAAGTAAAATCTTTAACGGAACTTTTTTAAAATTAACTAGATGCTGCTAGATTAGCCTTCCTACGCGAATGACGTCATTATACTTGCACGCTGCCAATTCAAGGGGTGATGCAAACTCTTAGTTGTCGCGATAGATTCTTACGTAGGTATTGAGTGCGTTTTTGTTCATGATGGGCGGTATATAGTACGTCGCCATGTGGGCCAGGCAGGGCGCGGTGCGGTTTTTCCGCGGCGGGGCGGGCGGCGGCGCGGTGACGTGTTGCGCCGCGTCACTGCGCGCGCTGCTATCCCATCTTCGTTTGTTGCCTGCCCTCTTTACCCATTGCCTTATCTTTATTAAATTTTTCGAAGATAATGTTTTACTATCATCGTTAACACTCGAACAGTGTAATTTTTCTAATGATTATAGAATGACAGGTTATATTACAATCATCGTGAAAAAATCAATGCAGCTTAGGCTTAACGTTTCAAATGGTACAAGCAAATTGAAAGTAATATGTCAGATTAATTTAAAAAGAATGCTGATTAAAAGTATTTCTTTTTTTTCACTTTTTGATTGCTTATAACCTTAACAAACAGATACAGATAGGATGTAATGACTTCTTTTATGATGATCTATAAATTTTTTAATCAATAGGAATTTGAGAGAAATCATATTCTATATTTCAACATTTCAAATACTTTTTGGATTTCTTTTATATAACTTTTATTATTTAACATGACGCAGGCTACATGCCCATTAATATGCAAATGATTTGCTGCTATACTGCATTAAGAAAATCTTAAAAAATTTATAATTGGCATCTTTTAAAGTTGATTTAAATTATTTTCGTCTTGTAGTTTAATATAAGAGTCATAGTAATTGATGACAATGTTTTGTTACAGGGTTTACTTGACAAACACCTCATCCCTAAAGCTAGTAATCCAGAAAGTAAAGTATTTTACCTTAAAATGAAGGGAGATTACTACAGGTACCTTGCAGAAGTGGCCACCGGAGAAACCAGAAATTGTAAGTAGTTTATTAATGATACACTTAAAAGAATTTAAATAGGTTAAGTATAGCATATTTTTCACTATTCTTTCAATTTTAAAATATCTAGATTAGAAAGTGAAGAGAATGCTTAATGAGAATAAGAAAATATTTTTGAATATGAATGTGTCATCTAACCTTACTCTATATTACAGCTGTTGTAGAGGATTCACAGAAGGCATACCAGGATGCCTTTGAAATAAGCAAGGCGAAAATGCAGCCTACACACCCAATCAGGCTTGGGCTGGCATTAAATTTCTCCGTCTTCTATTATGAGATATTAAATTCACCAGATAAGGCGTGTCAACTTGCCAAACAGGTCATTATTTGTGTCAGTTATGCCTAGGCTCTGTGCTGGCTGGCTCGAGAGACACCACTCTCAACATGAAAGCCACATAACTACTAGTACTAACTTGTTCGCTTGTCCCCAGCTGTGGTGGAGGACTCACAGAAGGCCTACCAGGAGGCGTTCGACATTGCCAAGGCCAAAATGCAACCCACCCATCCCATCAGGCTCGGGCTCGCGCTCAACTTTTCCGTATTTTATTACGAGATTATCAACTCGCCTGCGAGGGCATGTCACTTAGCCAAACAGGTCTATTCAATTGCACAATGAGCGAGTGTGGTTTACTGATAATGTAACTTTTTACTAACTCAAAATAGATATCGTTCGTCTATCTTGCATGTCCAAATTGAACACCAACATCAATCATAATGTCTCGGCATGGCAATGTTGCAACAAGATTAACCTCATACTACTCAATCCAGCCAGCATCAGAGTGTCTTGTACTAAATGTATATAATAAGTGTTATTAGTAGTGTTAATTAGGTGTGCGTATCTCGGCTCTCAGCTAATATTATTGTCGATTTTACTATTTAATTTATAGAGCTGTAGTTCAAATAAAAACATTGATATAGGTCATCTTATATAGTAAATAAGGTTCAATTGCTAATATGTCGTCCCCGTAAACGTGTTTCGTGTTACCTTTTAATTTGGTCTTATAATCGAATTGCTACTCACATCGCTGACAGAGATCCTGGACTTGATTTACGGCAACGCAAATTTAGAAAATTGCATTTTCTAATTCTGTTTAGTCTAGATTGGTGGGTGGCATCAGTCGTGGTAAGTTACCATCCTACCGCTAAGCAAGCAGTTGTTCCGGTAGAATGCAGCGTTCAAATTAGCACGCTTCAATCTTACACTGTGTCATGACTTATCAAGTAAGATCACTGTCAAGTGATCACAGATTAAAAAAAAATATATATTTGAATTCACCAATAAATTATACTACCCAACATCAATAGAATAGATAGTGTTTGCAATATAGTTAAATAGGAAGTGTCGAGTTATCCACGCCTAATGTGGTCCACGGACGCGTAGTACAACGGTTGTTGTCGGCAGGCATTCGACGATGCTATCGCGGAGCTGGACACCCTCAATGAGGACTCCTACAAAGACTCGACGCTCATCATGCAGCTGCTGCGCGACAACCTGACGCTGTGGACGTCGGACACGCAGGGCGACGGCGACGAGCCGGCCGAGGGCGGCGACAACTAGCCGCCACGCGGTGCTCTCGTCGGTGGCCCATGAGGAGCGAGTAACATTCGAGAAGGTCGCGGCGTCGCGAGCCGTCGCTTGTAAAAAAAAAATGTTAAAAAATGTCGTTCGCGGCGGACCTTCGCGTTCCGTCTAAAATTAAATGTTATGTGTCATCTTTGACGGTTTTGTATTTCTGTATTTACACTGGATTACAGATATCGAGCTGACCTGATGAATATAAATATTTATAACTTAAGTTATTAAAATTACGGTTTCTTAAGTTAAAAGTGTTTTCCTTTATCGTCTAGATATATACTCGTGCGCCGGTCGGCCCCAGGTATAACATTCCTTTCGCCGCATACCCGCAGTGAAATGGAGTCCGTGATGGTGATCCTTTGAAACTCACGCGAATAGTTATTGTTAAAATTACGCCCGAATAACCTGATGAATTTAGATTTTTCATAACTATTAAATCTGCAAAAAATGTAATGGCTGTATTTAAATTGGGGCACAAAAAACTTGTTAGTGTCTTTTATGTGGTTTTTGTGATGTCCTCTCCGTTAAATATTACCAAAGCGAATGTTGTTGTTGACATTAACCATTTTATTGTGCCCATCACCGATTAACTGAATATCATTCTAAACTTTCAGGCATTTATTAGCAAAATAGTTTTGTGATTGAGGAATATTGTAACATTTCTGCTGCATTTTATCAGCCATTAATCTATTATATTTTTCATGTTTTCACCAATAAACTTTTGTATTAAATACAATTTTTAGTTTTAGAACCAATATTTAAATAAACCGCCACCTATTAACCCCAAAGAGATGTTTGTCTAAACTATGTAATACTCGACGTAGTTTTCTCCTTCTTTATTGTATACCTTGACAACCATATTTTTTATTCACGATGTAAAAAATTCAAACAACACTGCATTATTTATTCTACTGACATCTATGAGTAGAATCGCTAAATAATTATGAGCAGTTTAGCTAACCTTTTAATGAATAAATAGATATTTAAATTAATTTTCCATTTATGTTTTACCATTTAAGTTAATTGGATCTAAAACCTTCATTAAATCTATTTCTTATTTACTGTTATCCTAAAAGATTCTTTGTTAGGTAATTCGATAAGCTATGCATGGAACCTGGTGTTTCTTGTTTTGTGCCGAATGTCGCACACCAAGTGAAAACTGACAGGTAACGAAAAATTGTATAAAGTAAAAATAGGCTCTTTTCGACGACTTACCCGTGAAAGTTGGGCGACTTACCCGTGGAAGTTGGGCGACTTACCCGTGGAAGTTGGGCGACTTGCACGTTAAGGATCGTCTAGATGTGTGTAGGTGCGAATCTTAGATTTGGAGAATTTTACTTAAGGTAAGTAGCGGCCCATTAACGTCCTACTGCTGGGCACAGGCCTCCTCACTCGTATGAGAGAGGGTTTTAAGAGCATAGACCCACCACGCTGCTCCACTGGGGATTGGCAGGCATAGTACAAGTGCAGTCTCATACTCTGATGTGACGAGAATCTGACACGACTGGAGAGATCAGGCACAGGACGGCTTAACGTGCTCTCCGAGGCAAGGGGGTGGATCACACCGCCAACATCCCAACTACGGGCAAATATTAAGATAATTTTAATGGAAAACTCAATATTGATTTTTGAATTGGTCCGACCCGAGACTCGAACCCAGGACTAGACCAATGAGACAGTCTCAGTCAGTACTTATATTAACCAGAGACTAATGCCCGATTTCACCAGCCTCCCCTAACTTGGTGCCCCCTAAGAACATTAAGGGGTCAGTTCGGGATTGTCTCTATAGCTATGGAGTCCCTTATGTGATGGTTTAGGGAATGTTTGTGAAATCTGGCATTAAACTAGTGTAAAACGATACGAACTTTGCTCATCCAAATTTTTGCGATACAGATTTCACTTCAAAAATTTTTAAGCTGAAACTCATCATTCAATATAAGTTAAAGGAATCACAACTTATAATACCTATATATGGCATATGAATAATCATAAGAAAAAATTTGGTTTTATAGGTAATTAACCAAATTCGTGTCTAATTTTTACGGGATCATGGCAAATAGTTCATGGTATTAGATATAACAGACTGCCGTATTTTCCACAGGAACGGGATATTCATTTATTCCCGTTAATCTTTCTAAAGGCTAGGAGAAATTTAGTGAGGGCTCTACTATTAGATAACTGGTATAAAGAAATAAAGCTAGAATTTTTTATTCCTATGTTTCTACGGTAACGAGATTTAAAGCTTTTATAAGTATTATCACGAATCTTAAAAGACGCGCAAAGGTAAAATAGCTGTCTGATAAATTACAATACGGTATGTCACAAAAAAGTCAAATTGGTGTTGTTATTCCTTCATATCTAACTACCATTTTAGTATAAAACCCAAGCCGTGGGAATAGTAGGTATATCTATTTGTATACGTACAAGAAAAGATGGGAGAGTGAACAGGAAACACTTGCAGACTTCAGGGTACGCAAAATAATCACTCCATCGATTTTGAATACGCCATGCTTGCCATGAATGCAAAATATGTAGGAATTAAGACATTAATTCAAGACGTTTGTTACATAAAATATTATTAAACATAAGTAATTATAGAAGTCTGCTTTAAATGTTTCTCAGTCCGAGACGAACCCCCAACAAATATATCGGTGAGTACACCATCCTAAGACAATATTTTAAAGAAATAATAGAAAGAAAGTTTATTGTCCCGGAGATCGAAATATTATTCGCAGTAGGTGATAAAATAAGAATACGAATGAAAGTGAAATCTATATTCAATCTTAACAACTTTTTGACATTGACAGTTATTGTAAATGTTTACTGAGGTAAATCCGTCTATCCTAATTCCTAACCGTTACAGAAAAGTAGTGAGGATATGTCGGATAATTATAAGATTGGAGTTTCCTTAATTAAAGACATTTGAAGAAAGATACTATTGTTATATAAAATCTAACACCGAGCTATATATAAAAAAAACTTTCTTCATATGTGAAGGAAGTATTGCAGAATAGTTTTTGAGATATTTGGGTCTCGTTACTAAGTTTATTATTAAAAATACAATAATATCGAGTCATACCACGTTTTTTTTACGATGGAGGTTGTTTTTTGGTATGGTAATGTGTAGAACTTTTGATAGTAAGCCTTCTAATCGTAGGAAAACGGTTTAGGAGCTAAGATTTACCGCGCTGCTCTAATGCAGTTTAACAAGTAAATACTCTTTACTGGAACAAATCAAATAACCTGTTGTATTACAAATAAATTATATATTTTTACATTCATATCACAGAGAATTTTCCTTCAAAATATAAAATATGTTTTCTTTTCTTAGTAAAAACGGTACAATGGGTTTAAGTGTAATATATAGTTGTAACTGTTTTTCCATAACATAGTTCCTATAAGACCGTCTTTATTATAATAGTATGCTCGTTCACCTTTATAATATAGATCAATGCAGCTTTAAGGTATTAATTGTTGCATGAAAAGTTGTAAGCAAAATAAAATAATGAATATATAATAATGATATAAATACGTTGTGTAATTTTGCTGAATTATTTAATAAAGTTGAACGATATATATTTAAATCAGTAATATTGCTTTTTGAAATAAAAAAATGCAAGTCAGTAATATATAGATTATTTGATATTTTATGTAAATAAACAAAATAATATGAGAATCCTTAAACATTTTTCGTATTTCTTTTTACTAGAATGTCTCTTAGAGGAAATATCGTTGTAAAAATATTTAACACTTTAATAGGAAAAAGGACATCTGAAACAAAATAATAGATTAACAATTTGATGATGTATGTAATTTAGTTTTATAATCTGTATTGATTATAAAGCTATACTTATGTATATAAATATTATGTAGTTTTTATTAATGATATCAATCAATTATAACGATAAAGAAACTAGCAGCTAAATGCAAAAATATAACTGCGCATTTCTTTAACTAAAATACTCGAGATCTTTTTGTTTAAAGCTTTGTCTTCCGCCTTTTGTTTTTCGCATTTTTTAATATTTCCTTTGAATTGCCTTTTTTAGACATTATCAATGTCTTTAAAACGGAATGAAAACACTTTGATTAACCTAGGTAACAAACTGATGCACAATATTGGCCGTAGTAGCGGGGCAGCAAGGAACATGGCACTTAGTATTAATTTTATCATTACCATAGTGTCATTGTCATATAAATAATTTATTTTTGTTTCAGTAGAATATGTGTATAGCCCATAAAAGTAAAACGCTGATCGAGGTGCGCATAATATACCATGAACTAATATTAAAGCTAAAGATAACTTTAAAGCTGGAATAGTCTCGCTTCCTCCCAGGTTTAATATATTTTTTGATTTTAGTTTACAAAAAATGAGAATGCCAGCACTGGTTAGTATAAGAGCTGGTAGAAAAAAGTTGAACAAAGCCACCATAGTGTGCATGTTCGTTTTATGACTAGTGTCCACCAATGTGCACGTGACGACATCGTTTTCATGACGAATTGTTGTAGCTAACATAAACTCTGGTATACTTAATGACGCTGACAACACCCATACGAAAATAGTTGGTGGAGCGACTGGTACTCTTGTGTCTTCAAGGCGATAATCCACATTCATCGTTCTTGGTGGCGTAGAAGTATCACTGCTAGCAACTAAACTGTGGCGGGATGATCTCATTTCTTCATCATCGTCGGGGTCGTTTCTTTTACTCTTAACGCACAACGTCTTTTCTTCGAGGTTAATTGTAGCTAATGAATGGAGCGTTATTGTGACAATTAAGTATAGGGACGCCGTCGACGCAAATATACCAAGTCCACGATACGCAACGCAGCATAGTCTTCCAAATATCCATGTCTTTGTGTTGTAATACCAAAGTTCAGGTCCTATTGAAGTTCCTAGCAGGATGATGTCTGCGAATGCTAGTTGGATGATAATTGATAGCAATCCTGGAATAAGAAGAGGACACTATAAGTATGTTACAAATTACATGTTTTTATAATGTATTGGAATATAACCAATTTAGTCGAAACTAAATAATTGGTTATGTTATTCGACTATATTGGTTTACTGATTTTAGAAGTTTTCAATGATCACTGAAATACCAGTAAAACTCTATAAATATTTTAATAATACCTACAATCTTATATGTAATTGAAATTATGGAGTATACGATAAATTAAATGTTAAAAAGTTTAATTCTGTGAGGCTGACATCGTGCTGAAGGAGGTATTGGACAGGCAAAGGGAGTTTATGCTGAACTAAATCCTTAGTCGGATTCCAGAGCTGCATGCGTCTAGCGGACATCTGGATCCCACCACCTGGATGAAGACGTTTCAGCTTTAGTGAAGCCCACACTCCTGAATGGAGGTTTTTACGTTAACGGGCATGAATAAAGAATTTCCCAGTGAATATAAAAATTAAATAAGTATTGTGTGTAAAAACGTGACTACCTATACTATTGTGTAGAATTCCAAAATCAACAATATTTTCTCATTTACTTGGCTTCTCGTGACGAAGTTTTTAAGGGGGACAACCCCCAGGAGAATTCTTTGTAGGTAGGCTTTGTGTAAATTTTGATAAGGTTTCTCAGAAATAAAATTAGGTAAATAAGGGGCTCAGAACTTGTTGTTGTTGTTTTATTGCTGACAGGTCAGAACTTGACTCATCTCACCTCAGGGTAAGCGTTGATACAGTATAGGATAAAATCATGCTACAGGTAAGATGTAATTTACCCTCTGTCCCTTTTATACAACGTCATACCGTTATCTATAATGCGTATTTTTTGCTCGGCGGCATGTCTTTGCTGTTACTGGCCACGACCGAAGCCGCATACTAGTCTAGACCTAAACATTTTACAAAATACAATTTGTATTGCCGGCAACCTATGATAGCCAGAATCATTGCCAGCCAGAACGATTCGAAGTGGTCGAAATTCTTTAGATATCTGAGAGATAAATTTTGATGGCGTCAATAGTTGTAATCATTTTTCTACCTTTCTTCAACATTAGAAATCGTATAACTGAATGACATGTACACTATTTTAGGACAACAGATATTTATTAATATGTAAAAGTATCGTGTAAATACTTAGTTAAACGCTTTTAACAAAAAACAGTTAGTAAAAAAAACTCTTTTAAATTTATTTGTAAGTATAATAGATATTTTTTATATTTGAAGACATATACCTATAATATTATGATAAAAAATCTCGTGAGATTAAAATTTAACATAAAAACTTCGTTCCATCAAAATAAGTTCAGCTTTTAAAGCATTGCTCTTCAATTTGCCTGTATGGCAAGTTATACTATAGATATATAATATTATTGGAAGATTAGGTTAAAACGCATTCAATTCAAAAAGACAAAATTAAGGGTGCATTAACCAGCAATGGATTACAAGTAGTTTGGCTACAATATTGTGCTATCTGGAACTTTTATACGTGGCGTTGCAACATGCATAAGTAGTGATTTTTTTATAGAAATGTGGTTACAGTTAAATCATAACAAATTTACTTTTAAGCTTGAAAAAACTGATAAGTAAGGGTGCATTAGTCGGCAATGCATTACTAGCAGTTGGGCTACAGTATTATACTGTCTGGAAGTTTTTTTTTGTAGCGGTGCAACATGCGTATGTAGTGATTTTTAAAAATTACCGTTTCTTGACCGCTTGAGAACTGCGGCTAAGACAGCACAGTTGGCGATGGCGCCCGCGCCGGCGACGCAGGCAATATAAATCGCGAGAACAAGTGGCGGGAATAGCGGTTCGCACGCGGGTGCGAGCTCCGACATGGCGTCGGCCGTCGGGGAACGCATCGGGATCAATGACTTCGCTGCGTCACTTGCGTTCTCCGCCGGCCCTCACTGTTTTTTTGCTAGAAATGAATCACCACTGTACTCCGTAGGAACATATGCACACAAGGGCTCATATTATCAACCAATATATTCATGATATAATCCTTTGACTTATAAGACTTACCGAGTATCGCAACGATCGTCGACGAGGCCACGAATGCACTGAATAAGGTATCGTAAGGATTTTTCTTTGCTAGAAATGTTGATGTAAATGTGGCGAAGTATGTGTAGGTGATATACCTTGTTGTTTGTGGTCATTATTATTCAATACTCGCTACATTCTTCCTGTAGACATTGACGACTGCTGAGCTGTTCCGTTATTCATATACCTAAAGACTCCTTTCGATGTGAGTTTTTGTGTGAATTTTTTTTTTAACTATAAAGTGAACTATATAATTATATTATAGATCGTAAATGTAACGTTAAAGATGATGTTTTCATTTACCTAAATATTTTAATATATCATCTCATCATTAGAAATACAATAAATATTTATTTTAAGGGCTGCAAATACAAACTTTCGAGAGGGTTTCCTTGCACCTTGTCGTCGACTATTGCTACACAAATATGCAATGTTAGTAATGAAATGAAGAATTATAAACATGATTACAAAATATTTGTCTCCATATGAAGGTATCAAAAAAGAAATAAAATCTAATCAAACAGAAGATACAAGTAAATACTTTTTGTTGACATTTAAATAGATATGTATAAATACATCGTATAAAGTACGTTTCCAACTCGTTTCATTGGATAAAAAGTGTACCTTTAAAAAACAATATGATATAATGATTCTAATTATAAGAAATACGTAGAATACGTAGCAATTTGACCATCATGTAATAAAAACCACAAAAATCTTATTAGGTCTATATAAATAAGTTTTCTACTGAATTTTCTCACAAATTCAGTAATTACTCTGAAATATGTATAATAACACTCATTACGAAGATACGGTTACTTTTTATTAATATTATATAAAACTATACGTGTTAGTATAGATTACCTTTTGACTTGAATCGAAATACAGACGAACAATATATTGTTGCAATGTATTCGCTCGGAAAGTATTTAAGAACATCGTTTTATTTTTCCATTGATAAAACATGAAAAACTTACAATAATTTTGTTATTAAATTAGTAATATGATTTGATATTCAACTAGGAGCCTATAAATGTCCTTTGCTGTTACTAAGAAAATTAATTTATGAACATTCAACATAAGGATTATGTAAAAATTATAATAGATAATGACAATAAGTGTATCCATTATTGAATTAAATATTACTGACAATAAATTTTACACAATTTTAATTATTCATTTTTTAAATGTTGTTACTAATATAGGACAGAACAAGATAGTCGTAGTACGTATTATAGAAATCGTTTATAACTTTTTGCTTTTGTCGTATGTGTTGCTGCTGACATATTAGCGCTTAAACACCTGATGTTAAGTGATGACAAATAAAAAATAATTTCCTTCCCGGTACTGGAATCCACGACCACAGCCAGCGAAGCGAATTGTCGCAACATTGCGCCAATAAGGCCGTCAAAACATACACACAGCACTGTGTCTTAAGTAGACATATATTTTTTTAATGTTATTGGATGTTTTGGATAACTATGTATGTATCTTTGTGTGTATGTATGTATGTATTATTTATGCATGTAAAACTATGTTTAACTATATTTAAAACAGGTAGACCCGACAGATTTCGTTCTGTCAAAAAGATTTGGAATGTGGCAGATTTCAGTTTTATGAATAATTTTTGAAATGAAATTACCACAGCACTAATTATCTCTCACATTTTGTGACTATTCAATTGATTTTGAACTTTGAGCAGTGGTAATAAAGTGCAAATTGACTCTACCTCTAAGTTAGAAAACGCTTGTATGGGAAACAGAAAAAGGGCTGTTTTTAGGGGGTTTTCCCTGCAATTTTTCAAACTTTTCTCGCCGTAGAAACCATCCTTGGACTTCAACGAACATTAAAAAAAAAGAATTGGCAAAATTGACCTAGACGTTGTAGAGTTATGCGCTTACCAACACATTTTGCGATTTATTTTTATATTATAGATAGATAACACTTGTAAATATTGCACCTATATAACCTTTCGATTAAATTCTCCACCTTTAGGGTTCCTGGAATAGATCTCTCATAAGGGATAAGGCGTCCTTTGTATACTTATTAAGTGATGCATAAATAAAATAACTTAAAGAAAATTAGTAAAAATATTAAGTAGCATTTCTGTAAGTCGCATTCAGATTTATTATAAAACCGTAATTGACATCGTGGTGACGGACATATGGGAAAATTTTATGTAATTGTTCTATCAATGTTGAAAGTATCAGTAAAAAAAAATAATCCAACCATGACCAAAAGAATGTTCATAATAATGAAACTTATTCAGTTAGTTCATGAATATTTATACTTAATACTTAATAAGTAAGTTTGAATATACGCGTACGTATATGTTTCATTATACATATATATGTACTCTGTTCATTATTGGTATATGTTATTTCTTTACGCACCACCTCCTTGTTGTATTTCATGTATTGTTAGTGTTGTACAATAAATTATTCTCTCTCCCTCCTTTTGCACATTTGCTTTTGTAAGCCGTTATATCATATGGATTATTTGTATCTTTTAAAAGTATGTAATGAACATTATAATTATTTATCTATCTAATAATCTACATATATAGTATATTTGAGCTTAAGATTCTACTGATTGACACGGCAAATGGGATTTGAAGGCTGCCCCTATAAGTATTTTAGGTCAAGGTATACGGCTGACCTTGCTTTACCTATGGTAATAAATGCTTTATAAATTATACCTGATTATGAGTCAGTTACTCTATATATAATGTTATTCACCCGGTAATCATAAAATGTATATAATGTGATTTATTTTTTGAAGCTTCGCTTTAAATTTAGTCGATCTCTTTGTAAGCATGCGGGTAGGAAGTATTTATCTACAGATACAATTAATGTGGAATCATTAACCTCTATGTAGATTGTGGTAATGTCTTTGAACTGGTTAGGTAAGGATGTTGTTATATAAAATGTGTGATGATGAATTTATTTTTTAGTACAGTAAAAAAAAAGAGTTATTTATATTTTTCCAAAACTATCTTTAAAGTTTGTTAGTGTTGTTCTCTTTAGTTGTATCAATGAAAGAATGCTTTAGTAGAAAATTTTATTATTAATTACCTATAATTCTTTACGTAAGCTTACAGACAAATTTCGTTAATGAAATTTCAATAAAATTAACATCAAGTATTTTTAAGTGGTTTAGATTAGACAGGTTAGCGCGTGACTGTTGTCATAACTCATGGTAAGTGATGATAAAATCTAATATGGAAGCGCCAAGCGCAACATCGTACCGGAATACATATCACTTTGCTTGGCGGTAAGTCTGTGCTGGCAGGTTGGTCGCTAGCCATGGCCGAAGCCCCCCACCAATCCAGAAAATGTTATTTCCTAAATTCGCTCTACCGGGGATCGGAACCGGGGTAATTACTAGCCAAGCGAGTACTTGCACATAAGCGCCAGCGTGTCCGTCACAGTGTTATCCACTACAAGTTTAAAAAATGTATTAATACTAGAGTAGACGATAAAAAGAATATTATTATTACATTACAACAATTTTCAACTTAAAAAAATGCCCGATAAATGTTACAGTATGCAAAAATTGACAAACATGTGTGAATATCGAAACTGAGTTAAATTTGCTTCCTACATTCCATTTATAAGGCCCTTGTCGATATTAATTGATGCTCTTCCTGTTTAAATGTATATGTGAAATATTGGTAGGAGTGTATTATATGGTAATATAATATGTCAATGTGGTGACCGGGTCGCACGCCAGTTGATAATGTTCATTTGTTTTGATTAGCGGAAGATGCCTGCAAGCGGCGGCTCGAGTGATGGATGACTCGCGACAACGCTCCTACGGGGACGAGTGTAGGCGTCGTCTTGACAGCCAAAATCTGCACTTTCCTTTGACTTTCTCTCGGAGGTGCGAAAGGTGTTCACCGAGGGCATGCAATGGTTATTCGGTAGCCGGCACAGCATAAGTGTACGCGCTCTAATCGCGATTATAGTCGGGCCGACAACGTTTTCAGCGTTTACAACATCGCGCTTCTCCCTTATATTCAAATCACCTGCATAGTATTATCGTTTATTAAGAAGTGTTGGAGTCTAAAGAATTTATTTAAAAGACGGTTTGTTGTGAAATGTCAGTAGGCGACGATGGCGCGTACATTTGAAATAGTGGTTGTAGCTCTGATTTTCTTGCTACGATGCGGCTCGCCAGCGCGCTTTCCTGTAAGTAAACATCCATTCAAGGGCGGGCGGCGCATGTATTGTATTGTTGAGTTTATTACAATTAACTATATTAAATTATTTTATAATTTAATGTGATTTATAAATAAAATTCACTAAAAATATGTAGATTTATTGATATATCTTAATAGGCTATGAACAGGAAGATGTGTTATTACCTCTTTACAAAAGAATAATATATGACTTACTAGTGATTATTTATATTAAATATATTATTGTTAAAGAACATTTCAATTATAACTTTTTATTTATTAACAGAATGAATAGGCACTATTCTTACTATTTTCAGTAATTATTTGAAGTGAAACTTCTTAAGATGCACGAGGGTAAACTTTTTACGTATGAACCGCGCGATTAGCGTCACAAAGATCTGCAGCATTTTTTATGCTAATTTGTTTGAAGGTTAGGTAGTTTTAATATTTACAAATAACACGGGTCATTTAATCATTTAATATACTATTTTTCATAAAATAAAAAACATTACATAAATTCTCTTATCTAATTTCTATTCAAAAACTAATCTTTATTTTATTTATAATTCGTCACTTGAGATTTGAATAAATTACTTGTGTCAATTTTCGACAGTTTTAATATTGAAATGACAATTTAATTCATTAAATTCCTAACATTTCTTCCTTTTTCTCTTCTTCTAAGTCTCGGAAATCTAAAGATTTAGATTTGTATGAATATATAAACAAGACTTAAAAATTACTTTGCCAAAGAAGTTTCACTTTTGACGTGTGTACTTTGTACACACGTACTTTAAATTTTAATAATCGCAAAAGATTAAAAATATTATTGTCCTCTATTTTTTATTTATTTCTTGGTGTTGACTTCTGTAAATTCCCACTTGTTATTTATTTCTTTTATTAATATATTTAAATACATTTTCAATGAGCTACTGAGAAAAATTATAATTCGTGTGGAATCAGACTCTGGCAAATAAATGATGGCTATCTATATTATGAAAGACAAATGTAAGTAATATAATTGAGATAATTCAATAACATACTTTCGAGTATCTAATGACTCATTTTTCTTTTTGCTTTTAAAACTTCTAAGCAAAACTAACTTTTATTTATTTCTCTTCCCTACGAGTAGATAGGGTTGAATGCTTTATAGGATTTCATTCACTTAATTGAAACACTTGTAACCTTTACCTTGACGCGAGTCAAAATTAAATTCGTTCTATTCGATTTGAAAACTTATATGAAACATAATCAAAAACATGAGATAAATTTACTGTCGTCAATATCTAGGCGTTTAATATTATATTCCAAATTATTGCATGTCTTTTTATTTAAGTTTTTATGGATAAAACTTTCAAATAGCTTTCATATTATTGATCAAGGTTTTTTTTGACTTACTCGTAATCCCCTAATTTAATAAATGATTGATACATTATGATTATTGTGACAAAAATACATTCGAAATTGTTTAAGTGCAGTTAATAAATCATGACGGAGATAATCATATTATCGTCTTTTCTAATTTATGCTTAGCTGAATTAAGATATAGTGATTTTTAGTTATAACTGAAGAAGTTTGTTGATATGTTAAAAGTATTTTGTTTGTACTTTTTTTTCTCGTGTCTTTACGTTTCATCAATACTATATTACAAGTACAAGTGAGATTTATGTTGCAATTTTTAATTTTTATACCAATCTTTTAGAAAAATCTACTTTGTTGTGTAAATTCAAATATAATATTCAAATATTCTGAAACATCAATATATATTAAACATTCAGGATTGTTACCAAATATAACAAAGACATTTGTATGTGTTTTTATTAGCTTAGAATTTCTTAAAAAATTGCAAGTTACTAATACAAATACGCTGGAATTACACAGGAAATGTTATGTTACATTTTATAAAATCAGCTATCAAAGATGAAGATCTCGTCAAAATTAGCGCAATAATTTCGGAAAGTATCCGGAAATAACAGATAAGTCATTATTGTTCTTGGTTAACGAATATCCCGTTAGGGCGAGGGAAAGAAAATATGAAATGAGGAAAGTTCTTAGTTCAATATTCCACACCGCAAGTCGGCTGCCAATACTTAAATGAGTCATCCATATTCCTAACGGGCACTTTCTGATGGCCACATCATTTGTTCGGGAAATAAGAAAATGCGACCAAGTTCATTTTCCAACACTTCAACCAAAGCAATTTCTGCTTATGTGAATATTATTTAAAATCTTTCTTTAAGGGAGCTTATTCCAAGAAAAAAGTAAGTCGCTAGGTAACTTCTTTCATTTATATATAAGAAAACACAAGCGAAAAAAATTAAAGGATAAAAAAAAAACAATTTTTTTTAACGATTTTTCAAATGGCTGAATTTTTTTATCAAAATTGCCGTATTGGGCTTTTTATAAACTTCAAGCTTCAAATTGCTTTTATTTTACTCCAATACAGCCATTTTTATAAAAGACACAGACATTTGAAAAAATCGTTAAAAACTTAGATATGTTTTTTGATTTTTTAATTTTTTCCACTATTATATATCGCGATGTCTTTTGGTATCGTCTGATTAGTATTCAATATCAGTTTAATCAAAAATAAGATGAAGAATCTTAATGAAATGTTATTAATTTCGTCTATTTTCGAAAATCAGTTATTTGGGAAACAAACAGTTAACTTTTGCACAATTATAAATTTTCACTTAAAACTAACACATACATCAGTAAAGTTTCCACTAACAACTAAAACATGACTTTATTGTGAACTAATCTAACTAACAGGTAAGATGTATTTCTCTTGTCTAAGGACTTTCCATAATTAAATATGTCTATATCAGTTAGGTGATTGGAAATTTCACAAGAACGCATAACAAATGAGTTTTTAGTATAAATAGTTATAGGAGATCATTAGTATAAATAAAAAAATAATAGATTTTAGTAGAATGGTAAATTATTTTTTTGACTTGATGTAACTGCACTAAAACTGAAAAACTTAGTGACAGAGTAAGAAATAGTGTGATAAGAGAACGTTGTGGTATAAAAGAAGACGTAGTGACTAAAATTGAGAAAGGTATGCTTAGATGGTTTGGGCATGTAGAGAGAATGAATGAAAGGAGACTGACAAAAAGGATTTATGAGTCAAGAGTGAATGCGAAAGTTGGAAGGGGAAGACCAAGGCGAACGTTCCTGGACCAAATCCAGGACATTTTAAATAACGGCCAGGTCAAGAGTACTCTAAACCGACGAACTTGTATGAAAGGTTTAATGAGAATGAAAGAAGCGAAGGAGATATGCAAGGATCGTGGCAAGTGGAAATGCCTCTGCCTACCCCTATGGGAATGAGCCGTGATGCTATGTATGTATGTATGTATGTATGTATGTATGTATGTAACTGCACTAATTGTAATAAGCTTTTCCCTATAAGTACTAATCCGTCTAAAAGCTTATCCTTGTTTAATATCTGTTGTACCAGAATGAATTGTACGAGTTTAGATATATTCAGATGTAAGTAGATCGCTTTTTGAATCGAGGCTATATAGCGTTCATCGATCAAACTTGGACATATTTAGATTATTGATAACATGATGAGACAAATTCATTCATGATTTGCTAAGAACACATTAGTTAAAGCGGAGCAAGCGGTTACGTTAACTTTCACTGTACCTACTTATACGCATACCTAGTAAATTGTATAATTCTATTTTGGCAATTATATTGCATAACGATGGTGCCTTAGGTCGTTCCCGTTCACGTAGCGAGTTACACAAGCGTAAATGTCACGTACTGGATATTTTTTTAATCGCATCTCGATGATTCACGGCGTGGGCCCCATTGTTCCCGCACAGCGCAAACGCAACATGATACCAGACTCCACATAATTGAGTTCGACGCGAATAACTTTCATCATCCGGACTCCAAACGTAACTTCAATTACATTCCAATATTAATGACATTTAACACCAATATCTGTAGCATCGTAAGATTTATCGAATAAAGAGTATTGTCTGGTAGCGTAGTAATGGAAAAACAAATAATTTTACTTTCCCCTTTACTTCGCTTATGTCTGCTAATATTGCCTATAACGTGACTCATGTGTTATGTTTATGTTGATTTCGGTTTCACTTGTCTAATGTTTGACGATTTAGAGTCCAGGTCAATTGAAAAGCGTTAACACACACAAAGGAAAAGTAAGGTCAGTCATTAACAACCCACTGTTGACCCAGGCCTCCTAAATAATACAAAAGTTAGCAGGCTACACATACCCCGGTATGCACCTTTACGGTTTTCTCACGATCTTTTCGTTTACCGAAAAGTAAAATGATGTAATCGAAAAGACAATTGAGCATGTAAGCTTCATTTTTATAAAGGGGCGGTATTTAACGGTGTATGCCCAGAAATTTCTTTAAACGAAAAACCACTTTTAACAAGGTACATACATTTATTGAATACGTTTGAAAAATAATCTCCTCTAGAATATATAATAAAACATTTGAAAAATTGGTAGGTCTGACTGCGACATAATCAGGAGTCAAGGGTATTAACATTAAATTGTTGAAACCACTTTATCTTAGTAAAACTATTTTAAAATAAAATATATAACACATTAATTATTATTAACAAAGCGTAAACTACAATACACAATACCAAATTCCGGCAGTTAAAACTTGAAATTTATTAAAATATTTTGATATATCTATTACTACTAGATAAATGCGAAATTGCAGGAAAATACAAGTAGAACAAAAATAATGTAAGCCATATGGTGTACATATACACTCTACAATCGAGACTCAAGTTTTTGTTAGTCGTCTGTGAATTTCTCAATTAGGCCAATGAATGTCAACCACTTGTTCGGAGACGTTAATTTTTGGCTCGCTAATTATTCAATTAGTTCTACTATTGAGCTCATAAAATGCTAAGCCAGGCGTTATAGTTACATTAATATAAAATAACCACAGACCATTAGACACGGATTATTTAGGGGCATCAACAATATATGTTTAATAACTACTATATTTGAGATACGATTTGGACTTGTTTTCAGTTGCACTTTAAAGCTAAACACATTGTAACGTACAAAAACTATGTTTAAAGGAGTAACCATTGAGTTTCTTGACGGTTTCTTGGTACCGGTGGTAGTTTGTTACCAACAGACAAACTATTGACGATTCAAAAGATATTTATGAGTTTACTTGAATAAATAATATTCTGATTTGATTTTACATATAGATATATTTCCATCACAAAGGTAATGCATGCTTATGTCGAAAAAAAATAACCATAACTTTATAATGTTTGTGGAATAATCTAATAACAATTTAACACCATTTGTTGTCCGACGTTAAGTTTAAAGGTAACTGTATACGTTTCTATAATAAACTCTCACAAGACGTTTTAGAGATGTCATTTAATAAATTCAAAGAAAGTTGATAGAAAGATCGTATTATAAGTTGCAGGATTACTTAGACGATAGAAACCCGTGAGAATGAACGAATTTCTCTAATTTGAAATAAAATATATTAAACTAGTATGATTTTGTAATGATGATGGTAACATAAAAAAAATACGAAATACCCGACTGAGTTTGTTGTGGCTTCTTTTTGGATCAGGGCATTCGAAGAACTCTAATTTTGTAGGTGAGTCGTTTGAAAATTATACATAATGTAATAACATACATAACGTTTTTTAATTTTCGATTAACGAATGACATAATGATATTTTATGGTCCATAAGGCCGTTTTTTGCCAATGTCTACATCAGCTTTTAACACTGACGTAATAGGATTGATGCACTAAAATGTAGTGCTGGTGGCGTATGCTGAGAATTAAGTGTACTGCTCACCGCACCAACGTTTCAATCCTAATGGAGCTAAACATAAAACACAGAGTCGTCGAATGTGCTAATTTTCATAATGTTTGGACATATCATCAGTAATGGAAGCTCCTTGGAACGATTGGTGGTTCAGGGAAAGGTCAGAGGGTCGACGCTCTTGCGGTTGGTCACCCACAAGATGGACAGCCATCATATAAACGTCCACAAAGTGCTATTTGATTCAATGCCCAAGAAATGAGATGCATCAATAGAAAGAGATGGGGGAAAATCCGCCATCAACACACAAGAAAATCAGATTTTACGACTAAGAAGAATTTTGGATTTTGCCCAGTACCTTAACTAAAATTGTAGATTGTGTGATTGATGAATAATCACACAAACAAAGCAGCATTTCCTATATAATCATAGATGATGGAATAAAAACGTTTTTTATTTCTACTCCTGGTTTAAGTATTATACTACTACTTCTTTCGATTGAGGTAGGATACTAAAAACAAGAATTTGTCACGTTAAATAAGATGCGATGGACATATAAGTCAGATATGAAGATCAGGCTTTTATACAATTTTGAATTCTTGAAAGTGATAACCCTTGTTTTTCATATTGCGGCTGCTGTATGCATTAATTTTTACATCGTTCCACATATTTTATCTTGACTGCAACATCGAATATTTTTGGTTTGTGATCAATCGTTAAAATTGACACCTTTTGAGCATTCGAAGAAATTTAAAGGTAGTTGTTAATTTGCAAGGTTTTATGTGGTGATTAATATTAATAACGTTTTACTGGGTTAAATATCTTGTGGTGAAATTTATTTATTTACAGTATTACTTTTCGTCTTTGTCTTATTAAAGTAATGACTTACTTATTTGTTATTTCACGGAATTACCAAAGGTACCGTTAATGGGGACATATTTGAAATGATTGCAATGAGGTCGTCTTATTAGCATATGACCAGTGAGTTACGGCTTCTGTCGTTTCTGAGGTAAAAAACATATTGTTTCTAATATTACTGTTAATAATTACAAACTGAAAACACGCTAGTATTTAAGCTGAAACAAACTTTACATATTTATGTACATTTTTACACACTTTTTATTTAAATTGTCTTTTCAAATGAAAAGGATTAAAAATACTTTAATTTTAGACTATATGACACACCTTCTCATCATTTTTACATTTATCCTATTACTTCCGGTTATCATCCGATACAGATACGTATAATCCTGATGCTGATGGTAAAGCTAGGATATAAAAACCGATCGACATATACAATAATCATCATCAGCCCATTGAATACATTTTTTAAAGTGTTTTTGGATTTGGTAGAGGATAGGTGTACATAGCTTTGGAGCATAATATCATTAGATACATTACCAAGAAGATATGTATTAAATTGTGTTGTTTTAGGAAATATTGCAATTTCATGGCTGGTGGTCGAGCAGTCTTAATTCGGAAAGACCAGAAGAAGCGAGCAATGACGTGCAAGTGATATATTTGCCGGCATTAGTTCCGCGCGAGGCGCAGTCGGCGGCAGACTCATTGCAAGATGTTGTTCCATTGCCCTACAGCTTCGACGCCTTCGGACGGTAAACTTTTGTATTCAATATTATTCATAGCTCTCACTGATTCAATCACAGTTAAAGCTTAGTATTTAGGACGTTAAAGCTTAGTATATTAAGGCTTTGTTCTTGTATATTGAAAAAAACTGACAATTATTTTAAAGTTCGTAGTAAAACAAGCATTCCGTGGCGCCTCCTCTACTCAATGGTCTTGTGGTCAGTATGTTCGGCTTTAGATACGAGGTCTTGGGGTCGAGTCCGAGTCGAGTCGAGTCGGTTGAAATCAAAAATTGATATTGTGTTTTCTATTTTCTCAATATTTGCCCGAAGTTGAAAAATTGGCACATCGGACTTTGATAGTGACGGAATTAGAGAGTGGACTTGTGTGCTATCCTTGCCAATATACAGTGGAGCAGCGTAGTGGGTCAAGGCTCTAAATATTTTCTCTCATATGAGTGAGGAGGCCTGTGCCCAGTTGTGGAACGTTTATGGGCTGCTACTTACAACACATCAAATCAAGTCATTTATTTACTAGATACACAATTAGTATACAGATCAGGATAGCGTAAGTGTCTTGCCATAAAATGGCGTGCAAATATTACATGTTAAAACTTATTACATACAGTGTCGAATTTACAGTCTTAATAATTAATAACAAATACAAGTTCTATTTGTAAGAGTTCATCAGTATTCTTTTCAATTCAAGAAACCATCGTGAACCTGCCCACGAGGATGGAGCTTATACCCAACAAGGGCCAATAACAAGCTGCCGCTTATCTTATTCCTCATGTATTTTTATATAAGAAATAAGTTAAAGTAGTTTTAGTTTTATATTGAGTTATATTGAACGACTATGAGGATTCTCTGTATCATTTTTTCAGTGTTAAAGGCGTGATCTAATATTATGACATATATTTTATAATATTCCACTCTATATACCCATGCTAAACTATAAGAAACGTTTCCACAACCATTGAACGGAAATATAACTATATTATCTATACTAATATTATAAAACTGAAGAGTTTGTTTGCTTGATCGCGCTAACCTAAGGAATTACTGGTCCGGTTTACAATATTCTTTCAGTGTTAGATAACACATTTATCGAGGAATTATATATCACGCTCAGACCAATAGAGCTGGTGCATCAATAAGGAATGCTACAAAATTGGAGTCTTTTTATTTCCTTTCGAGGACTTTCGCTGCGTAAACGGTTAAAGTCCCACAATTATCATGGAACAGTATTGTTCCCCTGTTTAAAAGTTCAAAATAAAGTCGTTACAGCATTTTTCTATCTTTTAAGGTTGGCTCACTATAACTTTTTTTATGCTAACCAAATACGTTCCTTCCCTGCGTCCTTATGAGGTGCAGGCGGTGTTGCGCTGATCAGCTAGTATACGATAATGATCTGTCTTTGAAAGTAGGTAGCTAAATCTAACTCAAAAGCCAAATTGTTTTAAGTGAAGGACAAAGCAAAGAAATATTTATCTAAGGAATTTATACTTTTGTCGGTGTGAGTATAAAGTTGATGTTGTCCAATATTACAAGTATATGAGTGTTGCTTGGTTTTAAGACGGATGTGTTTATATTGCGTGCAATCTGTCTGCTCTGCCGGATCTGGCGTCAACATTAACATAATTACAAAAATTGCATTTCAACCGTATAAGGTCGTAAGGTTATTTCGAGAATGGACCTCTTAAATCTGTAGACATTGAGAATACGTATTGATCGTAATTTTGTAATTACATTTACTATATTAATATATCCAGAATTTTGAGTCGAAAAAATTTGTAATTTAATACTATTTGACGTATTAACTGTCTAATATAAATATAGAAAATAACTTTCAATCTCAACGAGAACCTTAGGAAATCACATTTTTATAGACAGAACCTACAAATTTATATAGAAGCGTAGATAAGGCAGATAAAAGAAACCTTAATTTGAAAGTCGATTTAGCTGTTGTTGGGATAATTTTGTAACATCGTCTATTTAAAATGTTCCTGTTTCTATTTCTAGAAGCTTCGATCTACAGCTTATACCGAACAGGCGGCTGGTGTCGCCACAATTTCGTGTATGGACCGAATCTGGACCCGAGGATCATTTATCCAATCTAGATTCGTCTTGCCATTATCTTCATAGCGGTCCCGGTGCCGTTGCAGCCTTTTCTGCATGTAGAGACCATGCTCTTGTAAGTAAAAATATTTTTTATATATTTAGGGCAACATACAGATGTATTTATTGAGAATATGAATTGATTTAGAATCATCAAACGTCTACTGACCTGAGATTTTGATTTTAGTAATATGTAGTATAATTAAAATAGTACTTAAATTACTAAATCGATTCGAATGCAAACTATCAAAAATCTTATCAAAATTTTGCCAGCCTGCGCAAGTCTTTTTGGAAATGGCTCAAAAGCTTTGGGAATAATCTGGTATAAATATATATGTTAGGTAAGTAGCAGCCCATTGAAGTCCCATAGCTGGGCATAGGCCTCCTCACTCATAGGAGGGAGGGTTGTTAGAGCATAAATCCACCACGCTACTCCACTGCGGTTTGGAGGGCATAGTACACAAGTGCGCTCTCTACTCCTTTATATTCCCCATAGGCCAACGTGACGGAAATACGACACGGCCGAAGGGATCAGGCGCAGGACCAACTGCTTAACGTGCTCTCCGAGGCACGGCGGTGGATCACACCGCCAACCTCCCAACTTCGGGCAAATATTGAGAAAATCTTTAATAGAAAACTCAATATCCATTTTTGAATTTGTGTTTTGACTCTTTATTAATACGCATCACTTTTATTTCTAACCATTGTCAAAATAAGAAAAAGATCCTAGTAAAGTATACTGTAAAGTGAAATGTTTTTAGCATGGTCTTATTATGACGGAAAATTCCACGTACGAGGTTCGGCCATTGGCGTCGGGTGCTGGACGATCAGAAAGCGGTAGAGCACGCCAAGGGCGTACAGCGCACGTCATCCGAAGAGCTGCTCCACCAACCACTACACTCGACGATGATAGACCTCTAAGACACAATGCCAGGAGACCACGCTATCGCCCTGCAAAACCTGCACCGTCTTCGTATAACATAGAAATAGCTTTATTCCTGGATGAAGCGGCATACAAACTATTTCATCCGCATCTCAACTATAATGAGGCAAATCTGCGAGACATGCTTCTCGCGTATATTAATGGTGTTAGTGTTCCCATTATACATATATAATATTTTTAACAAATAGGTACATAATACAAAACAACAACGAAGTTATGAACATAACCATTTCACTAACGATGTTAACGAGCTTAAATCTTGCGGTCGTGGTTTCTCGGTATCAGATACCAACGAGAGACATTAATTGTGGTCTACAAAGAAGCAATAGTATGTCAATTATAAAGCGCGTTTTGATGTTTGTTTTGTAATAGAAGCGATTTAAGCAATAACATTTGTAGTACTTTTTAAAAATGTTTTGTTTAATTGTAGTTCTAATTGAGGTAGTTTTTTTTTTATTAAATCAAAACACGTTTTTCAACCCTGTTTTCTTGTTCATAAAAGAGAAAAAAGCTTAGGAGTTTAAACCATCAGGCTGCTCCATTAGGTAATGGTTATTTCAGGATTGTTCTTGCAATATTGCGATATTTATTGATTGACATGCAATATCATCAAAACACTTCGGGTCTTTAGAAGACTTAAAGATGCTAAAATTTAATGATCAAGATTTAGATCGCAGTATAACTTCGTAAATATTAGGGAGTCTAGACTTGAAACTATCATAATAGTTCGCATCTTCTTCAACTGTTCATAAAAAGTAGTCTACATCACTCTCCATTTACTAACTTATTTCATATTAATGTTCTTATGATTATTATTGATAGAATTGAGATATGGCTCATGTAATTTCAATTAAATACAAGTTTATAACATTGACTTTAAAATACAATTGGACAGTTTTGCAAATTTCGTGATAAGTGAATGAGTTTTGTAGTCAAATAAGCCTTTTTAATAACGGGTTAGATGGTTTAAATGTTTATAAATGACATAGAAATATTTATTGTATTTTATATTTCGCCTCTATGATTCAATAATGTGTTAACAGTAAATTTAACCTTTCAATAACTTTCAAAAATAATCATCTGTAACGAATGATTATTGTTATTGTCATTTTGTATGTTAATTCTCAATTAAATCAAAATATTTCTTTATTCAAGTAGGCTTTTACAGTGCTTTTGATTTCAATGTACGACTGATGATGATACAAAGAAACTTACAATCTAAAGTTACAAGGGTTCCTTCGCGCCCTGTTCTGAGAAAAGCCAGAACTTCCTTTTTTTTGTCACTATCACTACAATATATGTTTTTAATGTATTCTATTTCGATTAGAGTAATTCATTCACTCCCACGCTTTTTTGTCTTCTAAGTAGTCCTTAATATTATAGAACGATTTGTCAAGTAGTCCTTTTTAATCAAAAATATAAATTTATTAAGTAACATCTTTGTAACTTCTTATGGGAGTATGTTACAGGAACGTATAGATTTGTCAATTTTATGCAGCCTACTTATAACAATTTTATGCTTAAATGCTATTTATAACAATTTTAATTTTATTTTCTAAGTTAGGTATATGGTGCATTTAATTTACCTACACGTACAACATCTTTATTCGAAAATGAATTTTAAAATGTGCATCTTCGGGCTTACCACGTTATTGAAGTAAAGAGGCGTGATTATTTTTAACAAAGCATTTAAATTGTCGTAACCAGATATCTTCTATGTCATTTATTCCTGAGATAACGTTTTCTAGGTTCAAGCGTTGTATCACCATTCTTCGCTTGGAGCAAGAGTTCAGTTGTCGTTGGTTAGACTAACGTTGCTGCGGACTCAACCTGCTACGTTGTCTATACATGCTGAGCGAGGCCGTCTGTTGGATTCATTTTGTGAATATCAAAAATCACTTAACGTGGACGACGATGACGATCCCGAGCATTGGGACATGGCATTACTCCTTTCTGGGTTTGTTATTTCTTTTTAATGCATACTCTCCTATCTCCTCAATGCATCTTCTTTACAAAGTAAAAAAAGAAGTGGCAACCGCTGTTTCTTTGAAATTCAACGGACTTTAATGAAAATTTAAGCAATATGTAAAGTGATTCAAGAGGAAGGCTTATCTGTATAATACATAGTAATTGTAGTGCACAACCGAAACTTCAACGATTGGTTTAAATCTCAAATGTCGGGTAAACCTTATGCGATAGATCAAATTCCATTGAATATGAAATCTTAAAAAGATCGATGAAAAGATCGCAATTATATATTATTGTCTCTAAAGGATACGCTAAAGTAACCATTTTTATCTTTTATATATTACAAATAAGTATGTGTTACCTATTTAATTTTGAATCGTTAAATCTGGTGATTTTTCTTATATTATTAATATGACAATCAAAGTGAGAATGGAGGTAAACATTAAAGAACAACTTCAATTTCAAAATCCCTAGGATTATCTTTGGAGAAGATCCTACAACAAACTCAGCCGTGAATTTTTAAAAATCATTATTAGTATGTTATTCTAATTTATTTTATTCATAACTTCACACTCCTGCTTTCTGGATATGTATAACAAAAATATCATTACTAAATGTATCATAAAGAAATTGTAATTTTGCTCAACTTTCAGATTGGATTTCTACTCAGACGACAACGGTCATCGCAACGGGGTCACTATGGGTTTAGCTCCTGTTGGGGGAGTATGTCTTCCTGCCCATTCGTGCGTTGTTTCCGAGTTTGGCACTTCTGACACTTTGGGCCGTCCCTACCCTTCTGCTGGTTTTACCTCAGTCTACATCCTCGCACACGAAATTGGACACAAGTCGGTTAATTTTTAAATATTCTAACATAATAATGAAAAAGTTTTGATATGAATTAAATGATTTAATAGTCAGTTAACTATTTTTGATGATAGATGAAAATGGTATCGTGCTAACCTGGTGAGAGGTGTCACGCCTTAATTCTATACTGGATTCAGGCCTTATTTGTTTTTAAAGGCGTCAATTATTATTTCAATATCGTTTTCGCTCAAATACCCTAATAGATTTTTTATGATATTCGTAGTATTTTTGTTTAATGAATGTATAAAATACCATTTGGTATTCAAATATACTAAAAACATTGAAAAGAGAATAGTATTTTTCTGAAGTAGCTTTATATTTATGTTGCCTTTTATTGAGTAAATTTAAAATCTATAAGACAAAGGGGATGACATGGAAATGGGCTGGCTAAACATCTTACCCATTTTAATGGGCAACGTATTGCAAATACTTAACATTAAATAAAGTGTATGCTCGTTTATAATTTCTTATTTCTATATAAAACGATGGGATTCACTTAACATTAGGTAAGCATATGCCGATTTTTCGGATTATTTCTGTACTAGATGGTCCGCGCAATTTCTTCTGCACCTCGTAAGAGAGACAGATTTGAATTTGAAAAAGGAACAAATTTGAATAGCAAAAAAAAAAAGGTTATAGTTAGCCAACCTGAATAGATAGTCAAACCGTTTATGCAGTGCACGCAGCAGAACCCCTCAAAAGTACAAAAAACACCAATTTTGAATCATTTTTCATTGGTGCACCGCTCCTATTGGTGAATCCTTAGCGTGACGGTATATAGCCTACAGGCTTCAGCAGATTTTGATTCAACTTTCAGAGTTAGATACACTGAAGGAATTTCAAGTCGGACCAATAGCTTCTGAGATTAGCGCGTTCAAACAAACTCTTCAGCTTTATAATATTAGTAGAGATATGATTGAGAATCTGGTACGACAGAATCGGTCTGTCTTTCCTTATACACGAAACTTGTTAATACTTTCAGTCTGGGTATGCATCACGACGGCACTGGCAACTCTTGTGCACGCGACGGCTTCATCATGTCTCCGTCACGAGGCACCAATGGCGAAGCTACCTGGTCTCAATGCAGTGCCAGAGTGATTGCTGATCTACAGTAAGTAATATTGATAAAATTTTCCCTTTCAATTTATTGACTTCGTTGATTTTGTTGCGTATGGATATGGATTTAAACAATTTTTGGCAACTAGATTTGGCCTGGTATAAGGTGACGTGATATTCCTCCCCAGAATCTGTGTATGTATGTAGAACAACATACTAAAACCCAGTCCCTATTTTAACAATCACACGTTTACTGATTCAAAATCTTATTACTCCTGATTAAATAAACCTACTTAATTTACTTTGTTTATAGGTGGGCAACTTGTCTATTTGATGGAGGCGATGACTTAGATACACCTTACGAACTGCAACATGAGAGATTTGGTGATGCACCTGGTGTTATTTGGGGAGCAAAAAAGCAATGTGAGGTGAGACTACTACTTTGCTTAATTATTATAACATTGTTGCTTGTTTTTCAAATTTATCTAATACAATCACCGTTCTTAATATAAATATAACATTAACAACTTATCCGAAGTCTTCAAATGCCTGTTGTACCAGATTCTTGTTATTCTATTTCGGTACTTTTATGTTTATTTAACTTCCTAGAATAAAGGAAGATGAGACTGCCATAATATTTAAATAAAGATGAACCCTAGATGGTTTAAGACATTTATTTTCTATAAAGAATACAATATTCACTTACATGGAAACTTAAGGCTAATACATATTAAAATTATTGCACTTTAGAAGCTACATTTATGTAAACAATCATTACTACATAAAAACGAAATTATAATTTTTTAGGAGTGAACACTCACAGGTATTATTAATATTACAAAAACAAGGTCATTAGTGTAAAGTATTTATGCTACGTAACTAGATATGACAAATATTAGTAAGTTTTTAGTGAGAGCTAAAAGGTAAAATTTTAATAATTTTTTTTAATATAAAATACTACAGCATTGGGAAAGTTTACTATATATTTATACTATAGATGATATTTTCAATGTTGTATACCCCTAACGAACCTAAGTAGCAGCCTATTAACATCACACAGCTGGGCACAGGCCTCCTCACACATAGGAGAGAGGTGTTTGAAGCGCCAAATTTACGCCATGGCAAGCCAAACATACGCCTGAATTATTTCCGAGATATACAGATTTCCACCCCATGTTTACTATCACGGAAAAGTACAATGGTGGATTGGAAACAACGATCTAGCACAAGTTACGTTCTTTTGGTTCGCCCAATATTCCAATCTCTAAAACAGAATCTACGCGTTGACCACTAGTCCATCATCGCTTTTTAACGAGCTTAATGAATCCCTAATTTTCTTCAGATTCTTCTTCGTGATAAGGACGCAGCACCAGCAGATATTCCTGGTGTGAGTGGAGACGCCTCACAATGTATGCAATTGGCGTGTCGTTCTCCACACAGAGCAGGATTTTACTATGCAGGACCAGCACTGCCCGGCACTCCTTGTGGTTCAGGAAAGGTACGCTATGTGTTAATATTATTGTAAGGCTAGCTTTTACAAATACTCGTGTTCTTCGTTTCAACCTATGGACTTAAAAGGATAGGAGGTGTATTACATTAATTTCACGCCCTGTCTTGCAATGCCAATATGTTAATAAAAAATGTATAATATTAATTTTACGATTACGATCAATTTTAATTACAAACTTGGTTGTTGCGCCTATTTTCTGTAATTTAACATTTATAACCTGAATCTGCTAACAATTTAGCAAAATTTAAATATGTTTCTACATAAATAATTCAAAAACACGAAGGACCTTGAATCCAAGTAAAGTTCTCTATATAATAACAAATTATTTTGATTGTTTTCAGTGGTGTCAAGGTGGAGAATGCGTGGCAGCACATCCGTCAAGTGTTTCAACTCTTTCCCCGCCAACTCAGGGCAATGGCAATACTTGGAGCGAATGGGCATCTGATACTTGTAGATCTGGCTGCACCCTTAAAAGTCGTGGTGCCAGGGAGCGGAGACGATCATGCCCCGAAAACGCTGTTTGCGACGGCTCCTCGTACGACGTGGTGCTCTGTGATGACTCAAAAGTTTGTACAACTTTCAAAATATATATAAAGTCTTTAGGTTAAATATGTATAACATTTCGAATAATACGAATAGAGTAACGGATTTATACCAGTCGGGTAGAGGCCGTCCGTGTTTTAACCTTATAGAAGTACCTACACTTACTCTTTATTATTATATATATAAAAGTCAGGCTGAAACTGTTAATTTTCGTCTTGCGTTATGAGGAAACAAACCAAGAAATAAAAAAATAAAGTCCAACTTCAAACTGTATTAACATCAAGTGCCTTGCAGAAGTTCATAAAAAGTATGAATAAAAAAATTGTTATTAATTATGGTTTGATCACGATATACGTTTATGTACATCATCCACACATAGCTCTATTCTCGGTCCGTGATGTTCTGTAATCAGAATTTGGGCGAGCATTTGGGGTGATAGCAAACAGATTGCTTTAATCAATTTTCACATGCTTTTCTAGAATATTATAAAAGGAAAGTAACTTATAGTAAGAATTTAAAAATATTACAATAGTAATAAAGAAGTGCATTAAATATAGTAGCGCCTTGATTAATTTATTATCAAAATTGCTTGCATATAGGTTTGCGGAAAAAAGAAGAGAGTAGGTGCTAATGAGATGGCGGCACGAAAATGTACGGAGTATGCAACACGTCTTCCGGAGCTCGATCCACGTGGAGGAGGACTACAAGCGCCGCACGATCCCAGTAAATAATCGTATTCTTTGTTCTTAATACTAAGAATGTCTTATAATAGATCCATATTTCTATAAGCGCTACCTCAAGTAAACAGATTGCACACTATCTTATAGTAGATATACAACACCTTTCAATTAAATTCTCCCACTTTTAGGATTAATGGAAAAGATATATCTTAAAGGTATAGGTGTCGCTTGAGTACTGAATTTTATTGTAACCAAAAGAAAAATAAAAGCGTGTGATCGCAAGTTCGTCTATATCGCCTACATCGATCCATTCATAGTTAGTAAAGTCATCTATGTGCCACCACCTAAATGCCTCGTGGCTATAATAATCATTAACCAGGGTAAAAAGCATCTTATTTGTTAATACAGACGGCTAATTTCAGACAAATCTTTATAACTGATTTTTGAGTAACAGACATCAAACCCTACAATTATAATTAAAACAGATAGAAGGGTTTCGTAATGTAAAGATATCATAATCTTCTGTAGCCACAGCAGCACTGCCAATGCTTTGCTATCTTTCTCTAATTGAAACCCTGTGCACTTCCGATTCCACACTAGACCACATGAACCCCTGCAAAATCCGTTTCATTTTGTTGTCGACTAAGAAGTAAAAATATCTATTTTATCAAAATGGATCTAGCACGTTTAGTTGTTACAGCTTTTGCAGACAGCAACAACAAGGTCTTCGCTTTCTGACATCATCGAGAATTGGTCCACTGTTACGAGGGAGCCTGTAAAAGTCTCATTCAATTCTCTATAGTCTTCTATAATCAGCAGTTTTCGTCCAAGCCCAACTCATAGAAGTCACTCCTATTCAGCCTCCATGTTCTTCTTGTTCCTTCCCACATGTCTCGATGACACTGACTCCTTTCGGCTGAAAGAAAAAATATTACTTATATCGTTCTTTTTGCATCATATTTACATACGGAATAAGATTGATCTCGCATGTGAAGATGCACAAATAAATTTAACTATACATACACGTTGTTCTATCAAAAACGTGATATGCTAGCAAAATCTGATATACAGATTTTATGAATATTTTTACTTGAGTTGATGAGAAGCTTTAGTTGTGGTAAGATAACGTATATGTAGAATGACTAATTAAAAAATATTATGCAAGTACTATTCATTTATTTTACATATCTAGACCGACAATATAGTTTACTTTATTAGCTGTCACTATTATCAGTTGTGTAATATACGAGTATGGTTCTAGTACAATTTTATCCCGATATAAATCTTACACAAATAGCGTTGTTTTTGATCGTAAATTATTATATATGTATTATTATTGCCCCTTTTTTATTATACACGTATCATAAGTTTAAAGTTCAACAACATCGTAAATCCTATTAACGATTGCATTAAAACTGTTTAGAGAATACCCATATTTTACTATTTCTTTTATCATATGACTTACTGTTGCAACTACAATTCTTTATTAAGCTGACTCTTTCGGGGAAGTACAGCACATAAACAGAATACTAGTGTAAAAAATAAAGGGCAACATCTTGCTGAGTTTGATTTTGTGTCCTGCAAGCCCATAGTATTGGAATCTGAAAAGCTGAAGTCATATGCTTTAATTAATTAGAATTGTTGGTATTATTTACTTTTATTCTTCATCTTGTCTGATTAAGGAAAAAGCGGTTTTGTCAACTAATTACTTTTAAACATATCTTTTATAGTTGGTGGATTTTATTTCAAACAATTTCACCGTCATTGATAAGAAATACACATGAAAACATTATATATTTATGTAAAAGCAAATAACATACGTTTTACATTTGTGTTAGTGGAAATATTGTATGTAAAATTGTTACATAACTTTGCAATGAATATTGAGAAGTATTGTCAGACTCGTGAATACGAGAAGGTTAATCAAAAACATTATAATACGATATAGTTTATTGATTGTATGTTTATCGTTGCGCTTCGAAACGGTTCATGCGAATGTGACTTAACTAAATACAGTTAGTTCGCTTTGGAAGAAAGAGACTCAATTGAAAAAGGATTTTTTTGATTCAAAATTTAATTGAACCAATGATGTTATAACATGTAGTGATGCTGGAATATCGTTTTTGCTTATTGAAATATGAGTTTATAACGAAAATATAGACAATTCTGGATTCTCTTTTTAACGCAAAATTTAAAAATTTTTGATTGTGATAATTCATCCAAAGTAACGAGTTATTGTTACACTGAAATAATTGTAAGCTAATAGTTATCAATCAATAGGTTTGCCGTATAAACATAAAAGAATCCTTTTCTTTTTCTTGTAGCTCGTATGTGGATGGGATGTGCGATATTTTGTCGGCGAGCAGCAGGCGGAGGATTCTATGCGCCGCGAGTCGAACTCAACGACGTTGGTTTGGACCCTTACTTTCCGGACGGTACTTGGTGTCATTATGATGGATCCAGTCACTACTATTGTCTGCAACATCACTGTCTTCCAGAAGTAAGCATAGCCTCTAAATTATTTACCAATTGTCGTTTACTTTAACGGATGTCATTGTAAATAAAAATTATAGAGAATATTTTGAAAATGGTATACCAAACAATTTATGTATCAGACAACTTTAAATTAATTTGTCTATTAACTAATTGATCCGGAAAACTTCGTACCGCCTCAGAATCAATAAATAAAACTTTAGTCAAAAAAGTGGTCAAAACTTAACCGGAACAAAAATAATTCGTAATCTAAAAAACGCTACCTTTCACGCCCAGATTCCCGCCAAAGCCGTGAAATTTTATTTGCGATCAGAAATCGTTGGTAGTCAATGTTACATATTATAAAGTAAATACTTTTATAAAAGTATTCTTTTAAGTTTCATTTGATTTCCGAGCGACTGATTTCTAAACGACGGGACGAACATGAAATGTTTGACAAGTAGAAATAGTATCTAAGGGAAAGGGAACCTGAGGATATAAGGCGCATGACCGACGGCTCTATTTTGTAGTCAGAAGCAGAGCGGTGACACACACCGTTAAATTCCCAACTATGTTGAATTTGGGTTCAAGTACCGTGTGGTGCTAAAAAGCTAACCACTAATCCAATGCGGCAGTTAATACATAAATTAAAGGTGCCTTTTAAGCATTTTTTTGTCGATGGGAAATGCAGTTTACGCACTAACCCCGACCAACGACCAGTCAGGAATGTTGGACTCGACGATGGATGAGATCTCTTAATACCCACTAAAATCCATCGGAATCCTCTTCTTTTCGCATTCTGCCCTGGTGTTTCGAATGAGTCCGACGGAGGAACTACGGAGGTGGGAGGAGGTGCGCAAACATGCGCCGCCTTATACCCCTTGTACCACTCCTTCCGGCCGATTTAAATGACTTTTAAGCCTACAAATTAAAAGGTCAATACACGTTATTGCCCTTGTATTTAACAGGATGCCATTCCGTAATCTATTGACAAATAAATTAATTCATTTCAGTTATATTTATTTATCATTAATAGCCAGGAAGTCATGTGAACATTTTAATTCGATAGACCAATTGTTTCAATAATCCTATACAAATATAAACACTGAGGAGGTGTATACTAAGTTATCATTAATGATGTTAACTTAAAGATAAATAATCTGTGTAAAGTGGATTATGTACTACTAGTTTCGTTGGCTCTTTACATAGATATCTCCTCAAATATTAGATGTCACAATTAAACTATTGTTTTGTAAGTTTATTGATTTCCTTATACTGATAAGACTGGTATACTGTAACTAGCACAGTATTAAATGACAAACAACCGCAGATAAAGCAGCTCATCGTATTGTTTGTCAACAGCCATGCGTCATCTCACGTGCTCGCGTTTCAATCAAAATAACACCATAAAACACCTTCAAGGGGATGCCACAAAGTAAAGCGGTGTTTCTAAGGACGTTATATAGCTAATCAGTGATTATTTAAATCTAACTGTTCCCTGCTGTATGGTCCGTGTAGTTCTTTTTATATGTTGTAACCCGATTTACCAATGGTTATTCGGTATTCGTCATCACGAGTAGATATACCTGTCTAACATTTTATAGGAAATAAAAGTAAATTAACCCTATACGCGATAACATTCTTGAAATACATTATCTTTACAATAAATGTTTTTACCTACTACGGATAAGTATAAATAGTCAATGTACCGTCAAGAGATAACGGAACAGGTAAAATCATGTAAAGCTTGTCTCTCCATGTAAATGGACTGAATGTGTCTTAGAGATGACTAATATATTCATTAAAGTCTATAGAAATCTATTTCATATTTTACGAAAAAGAAACTACCGTTAAACACATTTTTGGTCCTTGCCATAAAATAGTAGGTCTCTATGTTTACATTCCAAAACTATATTTATTAATTTTAAGATTTCTTTTATTGATATAAAAGTCGTGTTTTCATATATTTTTGAAAACTAGTACGAATACGGCTTTAGCTAAACGCTGTCTTAACACTTTCAGTACCTTAAAATGTTTGTATAACAAACATCACTTTACGACTTTTCCCGTGCGTCATTCTCTTAGAATATTTGCTAATATACAACATATCAGCTAATTAGTCAAAACCTATCAAAACTTTTACATTAGGCCGTTATTAATCGTTGTTATTGCACCAATTCTTGGGGTTCGTTAGCTACATTTTAACAAACTTGATTATTTTCAATTTAAAATTTTAATAAATATTTTTATCTTAAATTGCTAAGTTTTAGGTAAAAGTAATTCTAGCGGTAGATATTAGGCGTGGTTAGTCACCGGCAGAAACGAATCTATAAGCTTTATGATAAAAGCCTAAAAACATATAATCTTCCTTCAAAAAATAATCTGCTTTGTGTGTGGAACATAGGGGGGAATAAAGAGACGTCTTGGAAGGTTCCGAAATACTCTTAGGATTCTTTTTTCATAATGCCTAAAACCCTTAAGAAACTTGGCGGTCACTTTATCTACAAACAATTCTCCAGCACGTAAATTAAAATCAAAGATACGTTAAGTCAATTTATAAGTTATGGATATATTAACAATATCATTAGGGTCATCCTAATGATATTATCAATTATATTTTAATATCACAGGATAATATGCCTTTGGATATATATTTCGTTAATTGCTTTTCGGATAAAAATTATATATAAACGTTTAAAGTGGGTCTCTTCTACGAAAGGTTCATTAACTGATAAGCCTAGCGCCGTATAAAGTCCAAACCCTTCTAATTTTAGCACATAGAAAAGGTCTGTAGATACATTAGCTATATCTTGTGTAAATAAATGTTAAGGAAAAGTAAAAAAAACTCTTCACACTTTTGTCAACATTTAAATGTATTTCCGCTGTATGTACTTAACGCCTAAGTGCTTTATAATGGCACATTGTTTACTTCAATAAATCCATTTATGTCCTAAGTATATTCATTCATTTGCATTTGATTTCATTTTTTACATTAAATATACTCCTAGGACAACCACCAGCTAATATTAGCGGAAATGAACAAGGACACAGTAAGATCGTGTTATTGCGGTTTTTGTTGAGCACTGTGTCACGTTGAAATATTATCTATAATAAACTATCATAACTTAAGATTGTAAGTTCGTTAACTTAATGCTTTAACATTAACACAAATTTGATATTTTAATTTAATAGATGAATACATTTCTCTATTTTATACTTGTAAACCATTGAGGGGTACCCGAGGTAATGAGTAAAAAATAATATTTAACTGTTCCTGTAGAGTTCCCGCATAACGATTGATTTTTAAACATTTATAAAAATAAAACCAATAAAACCAATAAAAATATTTTCTACACAGTTTAAGAAACGATTGACTTTGGAACGTATCCAGGTTATAACAATTATTTCAATCTGCAGTTGGCCGTATTATGAACAAATATATTCTATAACAAGAAAAACTACTTTTTTTCTAATTAACTATAAAACTTATGGCGTCACAGTTGAGCCATATCGGCTTCAATAATATTAAAAACACCTTCATAGTTTTTCATCAAGATACTCCTGATATTTTACGATTGGTGTAGTAGTGTGTGCTATAGCTATTTATATTCTTTATTTTATTATCGCAGAATTTCAAGATGTCCCCGCAGTTTCACATCTGGGATCTTCCAAGCGAAGATATAGGTGGTGCGTTCAACGCGAGAGCGCGTGCCGCTCCTGATGATTCATCTGCTGCTCTTCGAGCTTATCTATCTTTAGATAATACTGGTATTCCGTTTGCCCGTGCTGTAGGACCACCACACATCCCCGATGAACCCGAAAGCAACTGGGAAGTCCTGGATTATGTAGAAATTTTAAGAAACAAAACTTCCGATTAAAATAATACATTATAGCCCAAGCATCGCATCCTAAACGATAACATCAAAGAAATAGGGTTTGTCTATTCTACATTAAACAGGTTGATTTCAAAATGAATATGTGATCATAATAGTAGATGCCATCAGTTGAAGCAATGAGAGCAGTACTGTCCCAAGTGTAAAATTACGTAAAGAGAAAATCAGGGAAGTAAGTTTATTTTAGCTATCTGCAAGGAAAACATGTTTGCTACCACCTCGCGGTGACTGAATAGAATAATATATTTTACGCCTAAAATATTATTTCCCGAAAGTTCTAAGGGTATAAAAATTTTCGTATTATATGTGTTTCTAAGTCACATTCATATAAACTGGTACTAATGGCCATTTGCATTGTACTATGCCATTCAGCGTGTTTTAATACACGTTAAATGATACGATTTTTACAATAAAGTAATGCCATCTCCTTGTATAAATATAGAGGGAATGATCCTAATTTAAATTAAATTATGTTTCAAATATGCAAATTATAAATCGTAACCAACAAATTTAATCTGAATTCCTTAGCAATTTATTTTTACGTATATACAGAACAGAGTCGCTTGCCAAAATCTGAAATATGCAATTTTAAAGAACGTTTTGTAATAAACTAAATAATTGGGTTGATGGGCAATGAACCCAAAATTTTATTCGTATCGTAAATTTTACGAATTTTATTTTGGCACGCCAATTGCATTTATTAGCGTAGTTAATATGACACAGTATTATTATATACTCGTAAGAATTTAAATAAAATTAATGAACTTTTACTGTAGTTGTATATGTAATTTTTATCAACTATATATAAATATACACACCTGCATATTAAGGGGAACATAAAAATATAAAGGTTTGATATCAGTATCCTAACCTTATATGATACTGATATCAAATCTTTTTGTTATGTTCCGCTAAATATGCCGGTGTGTTTAGTTAGCAAATAAGTTGAAGCGTAGAATTTATTCACAAAAGGTTTTCGTTCTACCTACAAATGTGCTAGTCGTCAATTATACAATAGAATTTAAGTGTTAGTATAGTAATTATAATATTATTATGTTTAAACATTATTTGAATTTAAGAACATATAAAAAAATCTGTTTACACTTAATTGTAATTGTATTTTTAAGTGCACCCCTTATTTGTATGTTTTATATGTATTTATAAAATAAAGTGTTTTAAATATGTATTACATCATTTGTAATTAATATTTACGCCTATTAAAATCATCGATTATTGACAAAATATTGAATATATTACAGAAAAGATAACCGTCGAGTAAATTGAACGCAAATTATATTCTTTAAATGATATAATAGACACATCACGATATATCTCTATTTATTATATGGATTTCATATTAACATCTTAGTATAGGTAAAGTTAGATAAGAAGATGCGATGGACATAACTAAATAGTGGAGATCCATAATTTAGTCAATCATTTAGCAATGTTCATTTACATATAGTAAGGTAAAATTAAGAGGAAAATCGTATTGATTATTATCCAATACGTAATCAAATGAATTTTCCTCTTAATTTTCACTCACTACATGTAATTAACTGGTTTTAGATAAAGACTATAAATATATAATTAGAACCTCAGAAGTTTGATCGCCATTACAATAAACTTGATAAATATATGCATATTTGACGGCCTCGCTGGCGCAGTGGTGCGAGTACTCGATTTGCTGGCAGTACGGGGTTCGATCCCTGGTAGGGCGAATATAGGAAATTGCATTTCCTAATTTATCTGAGTCTGGCTTCGGCCGTGGCTAGTTACCACCCAACCATCAAAGACGTACCGTCAAACGTACCGCTTATGTTCCGGTATTGAATTGTGGTGGTGAATCCGGAGGTGAATTGCCTCTCACCAGATTAGCGCGCTTCTATCTTAGACTATCATTACTTACCATCTGGTGTGATCCCAGTCCAGCGCTAACCTGTAATAAAAAAATAGTAATTAAAAAATCTTACCTGTAATTTTAATTTTACCTCGTCAACTTTAACAATATAGCGACATCTCTTAATAGGTACTATAAAAACCGGCATATTTAGCGGAACATAAAATAAGATTTTATATCAGTATCATATAAGGTTGCTGGCTGGCATATTTTTTAAATTATGGACTTGTTTTGTGTTCCGCTTAATTTGCCGAGGTGAA
This sequence comes from Elymnias hypermnestra, assembly GCA_015832385.1. Classification (NCBI taxonomy): domain Eukaryota; kingdom Metazoa; phylum Arthropoda; class Insecta; order Lepidoptera; family Nymphalidae; genus Elymnias; species Elymnias hypermnestra. The sequence continues at coordinate 5,573,403 of JACTOM010000929.1, forward strand.
TATTCATCATAACATTATTCACGTAATTTAAGTAAGAAAATAGAAAATTTTTAGTATTAGTAGTAGTTTAGTAGTCATAGTAAGTAATGTATTTTCAACATGATAGCTCGTCTTCATCTTAGGTTGTAAGTCTTACTTACTGACCCGTGACTACCAATGCTCCGCGGTTTGACCCGCGTAGGTGCCGATTTCGTGGCAGTGGAAAGTCTACTAAGTCGGACTATAGAGTTATTTTTGTTAACATAAAAGTTTTAATTACTTCCTTTCTGATTATTAGATACACCCTTACATTCATAATCTGATCAATATATATATAAAAAATTTAAATTCGTAACCTAATAAATGATAATTAGGTAGAATGTCATCCGGGGTTCTTCACAACATTGTTGAGGAGTACGGGCCTCGAGACTTAGCCTTATTGCCCGGGCATTTCCTCGGGTATCAGTGTTCCCCGATAATCTATTATGCCCGCACTAACACGGGCTGGTTGCCGCCACCCTAGTTAGCGGGTCCATCCAGGTCACTCCACTATATCGTCTAGTCCGGGTGTTGCCACCGCCGCTGTGTAGTCTTCGCCGTCATCGCCTACGTCCGGAGTTGGCGGCAGCAGGTGCTCACGAGGCAGTGGACGCCCAGTGTCTGCCGTTCTTTGATTTTGGCTCGCAATGCCGTGGAGGTGTGTATGCTGGGAATTCTCCGCTAGGCGAAACATACTCCGCGCAATTTGGCGGACGAACTCCTCCACGGTGTGCTTTCGTGCGTCACGATGTATGACGTCATTTCTGACGTACCTAGGAACTCCTACTATTAGACGTAGGCACTTATTCTACTGGATCTGCAACCTTTGCTTAGTATGTCCTACATTAGCAAATTTAAAAATTCTCTACAGTTGTTAAAAAATTCTCGATTTCTAAGAGGTAATGAAAGAATTTCGTAAATCGCTCCAGTAATTGTTAGCTTGATAACAATAAAAAGAGTATAGTAATATCGCTGGGTATCATTGGTATCCTTGGAACATGAGCTAACTCACCAGTCGCTAGAAATTCTTTAAATTGACATTTTTAAATCCGTTACATCTTTCGCTATTTTATTTCTATTCGCTTTTTAAATTAAACGTCCGATTTTAATGATTTCAAAAGAATTTTACATATATTGAAATGGTCTTTAATAAAATATAATTTAATAGGATAAGGATAATATGGTTTGGTTTGGTTCGTTTGTTATTATCGGCACTTTTATTCACTTTTAAAATGTAAAAAAGTAGTTATAGTAGCATACCTATAGTAGTTGGACATATGGTATCGCAAACATTATATAGATATTCATACGTTCTATAATATAGGAGAACATTTTTTTTGTGTTCTATCTTCAATAGTTCTCGCAGCGCACGAGATAATGATGGGTTACATGAATGCATTTTTCTTAGGAATCCCAATTTTTTTTTTAGAAAATAATATAGCGTATGTCGCTATGTGAAAATGCAGCTTTCTAATGGTGAAAAAAATTTTGATATCGGTCCAGTGGTTTTTGTGTGAGAACGCGTAACAAACACATACAAAAACACAAATGTTTCCTCTTTTAACTGAGTCCTAATTAGATCACTCTCAAAAAAGCATATGCAAATCACGTAATGGTAGTTCCCAATTGTAATTAGTTACGGATTCCTGTTTGTGATTAGCTAGACTAGGGACTTACTCTTAAAGAATGTCAACATTACATTTTAGAGTTTCGTTGCATGAGAAGGATCCGGAAGCGAAAGATGTTCGAGTAGAAAGGTGATCATCATCGTCATTGTTGCCGATTTATTTTTATAAAAAAATAGCATTCATAACATTGTTGGCACAATTGCACGGGTGCTGTGTTAATCAAGGACGAAACTTCCTTCCGCAGTCAAACTCACGTTACACATCAATAACTGTTACAACATATTGGCCAATTATCATAAAACGGCCTTTTAAAATAACTGACAAACTGTTTTTTTTATTTTATCAATATTCATATTTGCTTCACATTCCACTTAAATAAAGCTAAACATAACATAAGTTAAATACACTACTAAACTAGCTTCACTCGCTATTTCACGGTTGTGTGGCTAAATCTGAGATCAAATACACAGGTGAAATGTCTAGTCCCCGTGTATATTTCGGGATGAAATCGTAGTATATGTTATTCTAGTTTGTGCCAGTAACATTAGACCAGTATGCGAGCGATTTACTAACGAGCCTGTCGACACTACTCCAAAGTTTTAAATCAAAATATGAAGAAGCAAGTTTGGTTTCCATATACTTTAATTACTAAAACTCTCAAACAGATGAAGAACGGCAAGGCACCAGGTGATGATGGAATCACAGCAGAACTCCTGAAGGCGGGTGGAAAACCGGTACTCAAAGTCCTTCAGCGGATGTTCAATTCCGTCATCCTCGATGGCGCAGTGCCGGAGGCATGGCATAGGAGCGTGGTAGTGTTGTTCTTCAAGAAAGGCGACAACACCTTATTGAAGAACTACAGACCTATCGCGCTGCTAAGTCATGTCTACAAACTGTTCTCGAGAGTCATTACGAATCGTCTCGCTCGCAGATTTGACGACTTCCAGCCCCCCGAACAAGCCGGTTTCCGAAAAGGCTTTAGTACCATAGACCACATCTTTACGCTGCGGCAGATTATACAGAAGACCGAAGAGTATAATCGGCCACTTTGCTTGGCGTTCGTGGACTATGAGAAAGCCTTCGATTCGGTGGAAACATGGGCCGTGTTGAGATCTTTACAGAGATGCCGAATTGACTACCGGTACATACACGTGTTGAAGTGCTTGTACGAAAACGCCACCATGTCAGTCCGTATACAGGACCAAAGCACAGCGTCTATCCAACTGCAACGTGGAGTGCGACAGGGAGATGTTATCTCCCCGAAGCTTTTCACTGCGGCGCTGGAAGACCTTTTTAAGCTTTTGGAGTGGAACGGACTGGGCATCAACATCAACGGCGAGTACATCACTCATCTACGGTTTGCCGATGACGTAGTCATTATGGCAGAGACTCTCGAAGATCTCAATACAATGCTGGATGACCTCAGCAGAGTTTCTCAACAGGTGGGCCTGAAAATGAACATGGATAAGACGAAAATTATGTCTAATATCCATGTACCGCCTCACCCAGTCATCGTTGAGAACTCAGCTCTCGAAATTGTTGACGAGTACACATACCTGGGACATATAGTCCAGCTAGGTAGATCCAATTTCGAGAAGGAGGTCAACCGCCGAATCCAACTCGGTTGGGCTGCGTTCGGGAAGTTACGCCAGATATTTTCGTCTGATAACCCTCAGTGCCTGAAGACCAAAGTCTTCGAACAGTGCGTGTTGCCAGTGATGACCTACGGTTCTGAGACGTGGTCGCTGACTATGGGCCTCATGCGGAAGCTCAGAGTCACTCAGCGTGCGATGGAGAGGGCTATGCTCGGAGTTTCTCTACGTGATCGAATTCGAAATGAAGAGATCCGTAGTAGAACCAAAGTCACCGACATAGCCCTACGAATCGCGAACCTGAAGTGGCAATGGGCGGGGCACATAGTCCGAAGGACCGATGGACGTTGGGGACCGAAAGTGCTGGAGTGGCGACCCCGCACCGATTCGGAATTTGAATAAAGCTTAGATGTGTATAAGAGACATGATATAAAGAGGGTCGCCGGTAGCCGTTGGAGCCAGGCGGCGCAAGATCGGGCCTTGTGGCGGTCATTACGTGAGACCTATGTCCAGCAGTGGACGTCCATCGGTTGAAGCGACAACGACGACGACGATACTTTAATTTATATATTCTGTATACAATGTTAGTATAAATATTTGAAACTCTTCGTTATGAATCACTATGAACTATATTTCCTCATTAAATAGTAAAGTGATGTAATACTAAATTATTTTTACTCAACAGTTTGGAAACTCTTCTTTTGAACAGGGCGATATTTTTTAAAAAACTCGTTTTTAGTTTTAAAAAAACCCCAAAAACATATAAAGAAGTTAAGCAGATTACGCGCCTAAGTTCGTGAGTAAATGCTTAAAATAGCTATATCAATACATACATGGTCCAACAAGAGCCTTCTGAATTTAATTCGCAAGAGGCACTAAATATAGATAATTGTCAAAGGTGATCACATATCGTGAAGGTAACATTTACAAATACAGAAAATATAGATTATCACTTTATTATGAAGATTATGAAACTTTCAAATTAGACTTGTAAAAATCACATGATGTTGTTGTCACTTGTTTAAATGAGTCACTATATATGAATAGGTAAATACGTAACGCTTACGTGAAAAAGGTAAGCAGCGGTCTATCAACGTCCTAATGCGGGCCAACGCACCCTCATCCATAGGAAAGAGGGTTTTTGGAGCTATATATATTATTGTAACTACGTCGCTGCAGTGTGTATTGGAAGGCCATACCTATTTTAGAACTGATCCAAGAAGATGTAGGTATCCTTTTCTTTTACCGAAAAACAGAATGATGATTTAGTTTAGCATTAAATGACATAATAGGTTTTGCAAAAGAACTTAATGGTGGCTGCCTAGGATTCGAAACTATGACACTTAGCAATAATATTAGGCCAATCGTTAGACACAACTGACACAGCTTTTTATACACGTCAATCTTCATAACATCTACATGACTTTCTCATTTATAAAATAACTTTTGGGTGTGCAAATTGGGCACACATATAGTGTAAAAATATATGTTTAACTTGCGACATGACTGCAATTTTAAAATCATCTTATTTTTATATGTCACCTTTTTATTTAGTTACTTTTAAATTGTTTTTTAAAACTATATATTTGGGTAGCATTTTCATTAATTTATCTGTTCTTAGCCGACCTCTCCTCGGCAAATGGAATATTCCTACTAAATTTCAAGTCTCTACGCCGTATGGTTCCAGAGATATCGTGTTGAGGCAATAGTTAACACCCCCGCAACCCCCTTTGCTAGTGGAATTTCGCAAAATCCGTTCTTAGCTGATCTCTACTCGTCAAAAGGAATATTCCTACCAAATTTCAAGTCTCTACGCCTTATATCGTGATGAGTCAATAGATACCTGGATATGTCATAAATATATATAAATATATATAGAAGAGATAATATTCATTCGACAAAAGTTTCAACAGTTTGGTAATTCGTTCGGAAACGTTTTTATTAGCAGTAACTACCTATCTGATTTAATGTGATAAAAAATACATTAAACGATTACGTTAACATTTTAATTCAATAACGAGAAGATATTAGAAACGTGATTCCCCTGGTAACTAGCGAACCGGATTCTATGTAGATGTTATTGATAAAATTGGAAATAAATTGTGTTTGTACGTACATTGAAGATATTCTGAGACCGATTCACTGCAACCATTAATGCCCTCAAAATAAGTATTCAAAAATAACACAAGAATTTGTGATTAGACAATATGTTAACGCACAGAAATATCTATAAACCTTCTATACGTGTGTATGTGACTGAATTCCTTCGATCTATCACGCGGTCACAGCTTGTCTTTATATACATTATTCTTCTGTACGTCTTTGCCATTTTCACGATTTTCAATTTAAATAAGAGTACTCTGTGGGCAAACTAAAGGTGAATTACTCTGTGGTCGGGAATTTTTTCAGGTGTGGAATGATGAAAAACGAATGGTGTTTGTGGACGGTTTTCACTGTATTAATTCTAGAAGATATTTGTATTATTGTTGTGAAAAAAATATATACAGCAATTATGATCAACAAAAGTTATTTTTCTTATCTTATGTATGTGACAGGATAGTTAAATTGATATATTTTTTGTGTGCTGGATTTCAGATAGGTTTAGAATTGCTGCGATAAATAACTATTTAAATTAAGATCTTGTCGAAAAAATAATCGTTAATAACATACAGTTTTTATTATATTACGATGCTATTATTGACTGAGTAGACAAAGTTGCGGGTATGCGCTATTGTAACAATAATATATTCAGAGCACATAAGACATGTAAATCTTGACAGTAGTTACTTTGTCTGACAATCTTTGTTTAATTCATTTGTTCTGTTAATATGGCGTGTATTAAAAGCAATTTGCACCATTAACTACCAATTGTCAGTTACTAATACTCTGTCAGCCATTTCGATTCAAGATTCTTTTGTAAAATTCAAAAGTTAGTGCGAGTTATGAAATATATGTATGGTATTTATTTCAATTATTGACAATTTCTAACATTTAAGCGAAAAACACGTACAATTTAAAATTCTGCATTATGACAATTACCCTATGTTTTCCTTATAATATCAGCGAACTGCCGAAGAAAAAGGAGTCAAAAATATTCGAGATATTTTACAAATACGCGGGAATACACAGATGGTAAAGAATTCAAAAATTAAACCTGTCTGCATTGGGGTTCTTGTTGTGTGTTTCCTTTTCAAAACAGGCCGCAAAATATAACTATCTGCTTCATAACTATGTACCCTTTAACCCGCAATACTGTGAAAAAGATGTTTGATGATTTAAAAGTTCTGTAAATGTCTAATGAAGAAAGAATTTTTGATCTTGAATTAATTTTGTTATTACCGCATAAAATTCATATGTAATATATAAAAAAACTTGGCATTTTGATACAAACAGATCCTCAGTTATATTAATATGTGAAGGGTGGACAAATAAAGCATTCACCACTTTGGTTGACAGCAAAACGATACAACTTGCGATTGAGATGTGTTAGGTACATATAATAAAAACAGCACAATGTACTAAGTTTAAGATAAAAATACTATAAAATACATAATGATGTTAATTCCTATGTCATCTAGCAACAACTGATTACGTAAAAACCAACATTAATATGAATACTTTTTACGTGAACTTCCAATATATACAATTTGTTATACAATATGATTATTATTTAATTAAATTTATTTTATCTATTAAAAGTCTATAAAAGTATTAGAATTTAAGTAGATGAATATAAAAATATCTTATTAATGGTTACAAATGTAAACAAGATAAGTTTAAAGAAAGGTGTGAGCTAACTAAGCTAGCTACTTGTAATAATGTTTAAAGAATTAATTTTTGTGTGAATGATAGGTTTAGTCAGAGGTTACCACAACATGTAAATAGATAAAATGAAATAGCGTTGCTTTTTCATAAAGCATTATGTATGTCATTGTTTTACATACAGTAAGCTACGACAATGACAACGACTTATTAAAGCAATTCCATTGTCCCTTTATTGTAGTTACATATAAGTTGACTTTTATTGTAGTTAAACGTCGTTACCTGCAATTCAAGACCATGTCAATAACACAATGTTATTATACTTTGTAATTCATGTGCTTTATAGTTTCCTTATTTGATCTTAGGCTTATTTTGAAATAGAGTAATTATAAAAAGTTGTCAGATCCCTATAGTCTTCACGATTTTTTTTTGGCTCAGAAGTCTGGACACTCAAGGTGACTGATAGACTACGGGTAGACGACTTTGAAATGTGGTGTATGTTGCGTATCCCCTGGACTGCACAATGGGCGAATGTTTCCGTTCTAGAAGACCTAAAAGTAACTCAAAGGATTGCCGCGATATGTCTAAAGCGCATACTACTGGTTTATGGACATATTGCGCGAAGAGTCTGAGATAACCTAGAGAAACCCATATTAACTGGGAACATGGAAGGATGGACCAATGCTGTAGATGCTGCAGTCCAAAATGATGGCGCGAAAAGGTAGCAGAACAGCTGGATACCAAAGCCAGTTAGGCGACCCTCAAAGTTACCGGTTGGCAAGATGGCATAGCCTGCTTCGTCTGGAACATCACGATGCTCAGCAGTGAGCTATGACCAGAGGGGGAGGATTTATTAAAAATATTCAGAAAAATATTTTCTCGAATTTCATTAAAAGCCATTGAATTTTTGAAAGAGAAATGCAAAGATGATATCAGTCCACTAAACTCACTTATTAATTTATCATAATAACTATTCACTTTGCTAAATTTCAGTAAAGTGACTCTTTCCGCGATGAAGACGGTATCTAAGTTCTCCAAATTCCCACGACACCGGAACACCATGGGGAACAGTTAGTAATTTCATATATCAATATAATAATAAAAGAAACACTAAACTATAAAAAATATATTAAATAACTTCCAGAATATATTCCTGAATAGTAATTAAATTACTGCCCTTAATTTGATTTAATGTGGTTCATTGAAATCGATATAAGTTTATTTTTTTTTATAAAGTTAAAAGTTTGTTAATGAGCATGTCCCTTAATTAAAATCGAGACTTAAGAATGTTCTATGAATAAACGTGTATAAAAAAGAAAGAGTTATATTTGACGGGATGATTTAGGACTGGCAGGATACATTTATTTACACACAATGCTTTGGATTGTCCTTGAAAATGATATACGCTGTTTCTTCTTCATTAGTATTAATGCAGCGTCTCATCGCAAATGAAGTAAGCATCGAATAGGGGTAGAGTCACATACACGAATTATTTGCAAACATGTTTTTTGTTTAATAAAACAAAGTTATTTACGTCTTCAATAAACATTAATATGTACTTTACTTTAATTATTAACTAAGTGAAAATTTTATTAACTGGAATCATTTTTAAGGGTTAACCGTTTTCTGGGTATATATAGTAAATTATTATACAGAGAAAGCATTCTCGTGTTTTTCCCGTCTTCTTTACCAAATTTCGAATTATGACATTTTCGATGAAATCTACATAAGACAGACTATTTAAAATTTCATGATGCAATTGTTGAAATAGCCAATAAAAATCTTTACATTTAAGTATCAGTAGTCGAGGTAGCGCATTGGTTTGACTATTTGATAGGCACTTGGATTCTTCGTAAGAGCTATGGTTTCGAATCCTGGACAGGCCTAAGTGCTCTTTTTGAAAGTCCGTATTATGTTTTACGGTGAAGGAAATCTTCGCGGTGAAACCACTATATCCAAGGTGCAATTTTGAATAAAAAACACACTCAGCGGTGTAGTAGCGTGGTAGGTTTGAGCCGTCGGCCAGATGTCACGAGTGTGGTGCCTCGTGAGACACAGCCCACTACAAGGTTATGACGCCGCTGATCGGCACAGACCTCTCACTGGCAACTATTATAGGAGCAACACTTATCAGAGAGCGGTTGCCTCCTTTTGCGAGACTGTCACCTCGCTTAAGGAGTCACGGCAAAGGGAGAGGGTGAATGCCACCAAAACACTCCAGCCCCTGCGAAGGGGTGCAGGAAACAGTTGGCGGAGTTTCATACAACTCCTCCCCCTGTAGAATATCTGTGAGCCGACTGCAACCGATGGGCCAGAGAGGAATGCCTCAAAGAACCTCTGACTCCCCATTCATGGTTGATGGCAATCCCGCTGGGTTTTAGTGGGTTTTGTAAGTTCGTACCCTCGCGGAGTCCTACGCTCCCGACCTCATTAGTCGGGGTGCGTAAATGCATTTTCCAGCGACAAAAAAAAAGTGTGGTAGGCTTACGCTCTAAAAACCCACTTTCCTACAACCGAAAGGGCTTATGCCTAGCAGTATGACTTTAATAGACTGCTGCTTACATTACCTCTTAACTGAATTAGAGCTATAATTATCTTATTATTTATATTCTGGTTTTACACTCATGCCCTTTTGTTATTATTATTATTACATAGTATCAAATAGAAATAGAGAAATTGGGATAACAAATTAGTAAAAATTACAACTTTAACCTGTTGTTTTTTCAATCATTTCCTGGATACTATCCAAGGTAAGAATGATAGCCAGATAGTTCGAATAAATTTAGCTTTTTATGTATTATAGCCGACACATCAATAACTCTTCAACCGTGACCGCGACGAATGAATATAAATCTTTCCACTTTATTTTAACATCATTGTCTTAAACATATTTAAGATTCTATTTGCGAATCAAACCAAATCATTTGAATACATTAATTGTGTTTTATATTTGGTATAACCAAAATCTAAGCTAAAGGCGTGGATTAGTATCTTTTTGCATAAATATTTTATAAAAATTTCAATTTTACAACAATTGTGCAAAGATATAAATTTTTAGAAATTTCCTACTCTCTTTCTTTTAACTCACGTTAATCTCGGAATCAATTACAAAACAGCGTTAATACCATTTACCTAATTCACTGCTTGTTTACACTTGATTTTCATAATTAAAAGAACCACAGTGCATGGTAAAAAAGGTAAGTAGCAACCCATTAACGTCCCACTGCTGGGCACAGCCCACCTCACTCATATGAGAGAGGGTTTTTAGAGCATAGACCCACCAAGCTGCTCCACTGTGTATTGGCAGGTATGGTACACAAATGCACTCTCTATTCCTTCACTCTCATAGTCCGATGTGACGGGAATCCGACACGACTGGAGAGAAATTAGGCGCAAAATCGACGGCTCAACGTGCTCTCCGAGGCTCGGGGGTGGATCACACCGCCAGATTTGTCCCAACAAATATTGAGAAAAATCTTAAAAGAAAATTCAATATCGATATCGAATTGGCCCGACCAGGGACTCGCATCCAAGACCTCATATCTGTAGTCGAACATGCTAACCAGTAGACCAATAAAGCAGTGTATGGGATTATAACCTAATGAATAATGGGCAGGTTTATGTTGAAACCTATAAAAACTTTTATATTAAATTTAATCCTAAGAGTCCTTATGATTTATCCAAGTAGAATATTGTAACTAAATAAGCTTATCTTTGAAAATAGACTATAACAGAGAAAATAGGCAATATCTCTTTCCTTTATTACTTGTAGTGATAATTGAGCTATTTTGCTCGAATATTGTCCAACAAATTTAATCATCATATATCAAATCGCTTTCATAAGTGTATGTATCATTACAGGATACCTACTTAACTGTCTAACAGAGAGTCTGTAACAGAGAGTCTATACAGGAAACAAGCAAGTTTATAAGTGTACTTAAAGTGCAAGTTTAAAGTGAAGCAATATTAAAAGGATGACTTTTGCATTGTACATTGTTCAACATGTCTACTAATAATAGAAAAACATTAGAAATACAGATAAATAATCGCTTTTTTATCTTTTTGTGGCGTGCTACAACTTACAAGTAACCATTTAACCTGTAACTATCAAAAGCCACTTGTTCACTAGTAGCGATAATTGCTGATAGCTGCCCGTCATCACTCGCCTAGTTTCAAAACACTCACAGTTTGTACTTTCTTTGCTATCGTGCTAAGTAAAACGACTATAAATGTCATTTTCAAAACAAGTATAAAAAACCAACTATTTATCTGTATTGTTATTGCTATAAGTGAACTGTGAAATAAATTCTGTTATTTGGAAAGGAATGACCATTTTGAAGAAATAAATAAGTAAAAGGAAATTATGTATAAAAATGACTCCAAATGTACATAAACATAGATAATAATGTATGTCGAATTAATTTTGTAATGGTGAATAAATGTAATTATATAGCCGAACGAGAGGCCTATAAAAAGCTAACATAACATAAAGAATTTGGGAAAGACGAAATAATTCGAAACAAGCATATGGTTCGCCTTATGTAAATTCCTGTAGTCCATAGGCATTTACTCAATAAAAAAAAACAATGTCAAAAACTCTTTTGAATCGTCATTAGACTGTCTGTTGGCATCAAAACTAACACCAGTTCGGAAAATGGATTCTACTAAGAGTCATTCATGGCGGGATATAATACCTTAATACTGATACGAGTGCAGTCTGCAAAAGTAATAATTTTGTACACAATGGTTTGTGCATTCTATACCGTAACTAAGGCGTACAGACGGCATAAAAAGCAAACCATCATTAACAGCATTGGAAGAGACAGCCTTACGTATAAAGTCAAATTATAACATTTTAGTCATTTTGATGATTATATCACTCCATTTATCGACTAAGTTGTTTCTAAATCATATCATTAATACAAAAAGTAATACATATATTGAAACACAGACTTAATACCTGACTGATTACACGTAGGGACCATTGATTTATGAGTTAAATTTTAAATCTTATAATCAGCACAGGAGGAAAGTACGATGCCGTGATCGATCTGATGCTACAGTCTATCAGTTCTGGTCCGAAATAAATACATTTCATCCTAAGTGATGTTTTATGAATAAAATTTTATTACTCACAAAGCGTTGAATTTTTCTTCGAATTTCAATGCGTATAAATTTTATTTACGTACACACCATTGGTTTCATTTTATTGATACATTTTTATAGCTAGAAAAATACGGAAGGTATTATATTTTAAGTTGTCTGTATTTTGATGCATCATTTTGTAAACCTACTTATCATATTATTGCGAGGAACGACTAATTTCATATATTAACGATAGCTTTCATATATAATATTGAATGTCTTCCTAACTATGTTTTACCAATAGAAAATCATCAAGGGTATTTATGGTAATCGTTTTGTAGAATACATGTTAGCACCTTACTGTAATCTTATTGATTGTAAGTGATAAAAGTGATAAATAGTCTAAGATTAATCACGAAAATATTTTTTTTACTCGACATCTTTGCTGGTAGGTTGCTGCACCCAGATTCCCGCCAAAGACCTTAAAATCAAAACCAGTTGCGATCAGAAATTGTTGGTTGTCAATGTCAAATGACAGAAACAAATGAAAAAAACAAACCTATTCTTTTAAATTTAATTTAACAACAAACTTTACCTTTCATTGATTTCTAAACGACGGGACGAACATCAAATGTTTGACGGGTAAGAATAGTTTTTACTAGCCACTACCAAGCATTTTATGCATATCTACTACCTGGAGTTCTCGAGTTTTAGCGAGACTAAAGAACAGCAATTGATTAGAATATACATAAATGTGCTCCGGCGACCCTATTGCAAATTATATATTTTGCAAAGATCTTTAAGTAGAACAGTTAGTCGACCTTATTCTTCTCTCTTGTAGACAAGTCAGAGGTTATCGGAAAGGTCACAATTATCGATGTCAAATGCAATACGCAATGAGAGCAACTAATAAATACACATTAACGATTAGAAGCAGAAAAGTGAAAGTAGATAATTAATAGAGCAAGTAATAGAGTTTTATAAAGTCATACGCTACGCACAACAATACAAGGTAATAAACCTTTATACATTTTTCGTGTGCTTTCAATAGACGGCGCTGTACAACTTTTCGCAAACATGACTAAATTAATTTATTAATAGTTGAATACATTGCACAAAATCAAGCGTCATTCAATAAAAGTTTAAAAAATGTGTTTAAACTTGAGTGCAAAAAAATGATGAAAAATTTTATCGCAAGTATTGAAAAAATATGTATCGGATATATGTACACTAATTTTGTATGCAATGAATAAACTCAAAAAGTACTTGACCGATTTTAATAATTCTTTTTCATTAGAAAGCTACATTATCACTGAGTAACATAGGCTACATTTAGTATTAGATTACTATAAAAATTACTATTAAAAACAATCAAAAGTGTAAAAAAAATAAGCCATAAAATGTCTTTTATCGCATACGCTGTGAAGAGTATTAATGATAGGACAAAAAAATGTTCTTCAATATTATAGAATATATCAATATCTACAACAAACTTCGCGAGACCATATGTCTAACTATTGTAGTTACGTCACTATAACTTTTTTACATTTAACAAATTGATAGAAATGCCGATCAAAATCAGACTGTGTTATCCATATTTATACATTTTTATCCAAATAAATAATTTAATATTCAAGACTGTCTCAATACCTAATGATTACTTTTTGAATTATTGAAATCAGATATTCCATTTAAAAGATATCATGAAATTAAAATAAAAATACATGCCGGCGGCGGCCACCACGCAGCGCATCGAGTAACTAACTCGACGAGAGAGGGGCAGTGCGGGAGAAGGGGGTGCACCATTATGAACTAGGCTATCTTACGCAGTGGACGCTAGCGACCTTGAATATTTCGAGTTTTTTTTAAACACTCTTTTATGCTTCACTTAAAAAGTTATTTTCAGAGCTACTTAGTTTTAGAATTAGGAATTACAAAGTTATTTTCAGAACTATCTTTTTGAACTCGAATAATTTCTTTTTTATTATTATTAGTTTATTCGTAATTTCTCTGATTTAAAATAAATATCCTTCATAGCAATATTCCTAGAAGAAGAAGGTCGCAGCTATCTAAGAATAGTTCCCAAGCGAAATGAGCAAAAGTTAGTCGTATCGGAGAGTCTTCTTCACGTAGTGTACAGGGAGGCTTTAAGATAAGCATACAATTTTTTTCTAATTTAGTGATTCATGGTCGTTTTCATTATCATGCTTATAACTTAAATATCTGTACCTATTTATGTCTACTCGTGCGATGCCGGAACGGGCCGCTATTCTAGAATATAACAATTTTAAGATGCTCGACACTACTATTTCAAAGTATACATAAATTCTTCCAAAATAGAAAACGGCTTTTACGATTTCACTGCACAAATTTTTTCGTTTATTCGCTCATAACTTTTTTTTCCGTCAAGAATGCCGGTTTATTTCGAAAACATCGACTTCAAAAGAAAATTCTTTCTTTCCACTATATATATTTCAGAAAATAAACCAGAATTGTTATGTAGTTTCTCTTAATATAATCTTTAAAACCCTGCAATAAAGCGAGGTCTCAATAACTTGATATTATTATTAATTATAATAAGAGCTTGAGCAAAAACGAAACAAGGCAAGCCACAAACCGTAATGTGTCTTCCGCATCCGACGACCTCATGCTGTATTTGAGCTTTTGTAAAGCAAGTACCGAAGCTTTAAATAGAGCTTATTTATTTATAATTACTTATTATTAATTATTGATAAAAATATTGTTAAAATGTTTCGATAAAGAACGAAAACTGTATATATCAAGATTATGTCTAGCATATTAATTCACATAAGTAAGATAAATCCGGTAGAGATGAGAGCGTTGAGAAGTATGAGTGGATTAAAACTGAGTGACAGAGTAAAATAGTATGATAAGAGAATGTTGTGGTATAAAAGAAGATGTAGTGACTAAAATTGAGAAATAAATGCTTAGATGGTTTGGGCATGTAGAGGGAATAAATGAAAGGAGAGTGACAGAAAGGATTTACGGATCAAGAGTGAATGCGAAAGTTGGAAGGGAAAGACCAAGGCGAACGTTCCTGGATCAAATCCAGGACATTTTAGATAAGGGCCAAGTCAAGAGTACTAAACCGACGAACTTGTGTGAAAGGTTTAATGAGAATGAAAGAAGCGAAGGAGATATGCAATGATCGTGGCAAGTGGAAGGACGTTGTCTCTGCCTATCCCTATGAATGAGGCGTGATGCTATGTATGTACGAGTATGTATGTCTAGCATGATTGTGTACGAAGCATCATTTTGTTAATGAGATGAAGTACTTGTAAAAGCATTTTTTATTTATTTTCTGTGTGATATTTAGTGATGTTACATATTTCATTTCAATTTTAAGTAAATAACCGTGTTTTTTCTAGTTAAATACACTAAATAACCAAAGTGTCCATATATTTAGATACGGCATTATATATGTAAATGAGTGTGCCGAAACATATCTGCATGTTTATATTGCAATACATTTAATAATATTTAATACACTCATAGTACTCTTGATTTTGATTATAGTGATTCAAGATTTTAGTAAGAAATACGAAACTACACTTTATAAAATAATAAGTCAATTTATACGTGTAAAATTTTCGAACAACTGCTTCATTTTACATTTATAAAATTAAATATAGATATACTTTTGCATAAATGCAATAATAATGATAAGTAACAACGAAGCAGAGTTTAAGTGTTACTTAGAAACTGTAAGAATAGTTGACGCAGAGATAGAGAAAACGTTAAAGGAAAATAATGTTATTTCTCTGAAATAATAATTATTACAGAATATAATGACTAACAGCTGTCTTAAGTAGTTCTATTGCCTAGCTCTCTTACTTATTTGAATTGTATTCAAATAAGACAGCTTGGGATATTTCACAAATGACACTAACAGATTTCATATAATTATTCTTGTTTGACATTAAATAGCTTTTAGTCTAAAATGTCGATGATTCTTAGTCTCAAATCGCTATTTGTCGATGTCTATACTATGACGTCTTATTTTCTATATCTTTTACAAACATACCAGAGATAGGAGTGTCATGAAATACATACATAATTGAATAAATGCATTAGCATTATTACGATAACAAGGCTTCCGTAAAACTCAACGTTGCTAAGAAGTATTATCGCCATACCTCTCCCAATAGGCTCTACGTAGTACCTACGGGCATAAACATAAAGCTTACGCCTAGGCTATGAGCATAGCGATTTATTACAACTTTTCTATAAAATGTTACTAATTATTATAATATGTTATATTTAATTTTGCAACCTCAGCAAATTTTTGAACAAGGAATAAAATACTACAATCAATGCAGATCCCTAATATTAGTTTTATATTTACACCGAACACATATTGTTTAATACGTGTTCCGCGAGATTTAATGTTCTTAATGATATAGAAAGTTTTCGTTACAATATAAATAATGTTTGACAAAATAATCCTTATTAATTAATTTATTTGAGTGGTCGCTTCAACCGATGGACGTCCATTGCTGGACATTGCTCTATTTTATGAAGCCCACAAGGGCCGATTTTGCGCCGCCTGGATCTAGCGATTAAAGTAATTTTTATGTCTTGTATATATTTATATAAATTTAAAACTTTAGATTTCTGAATCTAATAGGGAAGGAAAAGGAAGATATATTAGGAATTTAATTAATTTATTTGTCATTAAAATATAATTAAGTGTCGAAAATTAACACAAATAATTTATTGAAATCTCAAATGACGAAATGTAAATAAAAATGCCACGTGATTTTGTCGATATTAGAAATTATTAATTAAATTTAGTTTTTGAATTTAGAATTTATGAAATATTTTAATTTTATATTTTATGAAAAATAGTATATTAAATGACGAGTGTCAAATTAAAATATCCATCAAACGAATTAGCATAAATAACGCTGCACATCTTCGTAACGCTAATCGGGCGTTTATTTTGTATTCAAATTTTTACCCTCATGCGCCTAAAGAAGTTTCTCTTCAAAAAGCAGGTTGACTTTGTCAATCATGGCACTTACACTTTGTTGTTTTGACATGAATCTGCTATATGACATGTTACATATTTGAGTTGTAACTACTGAATAGTTTAATCATTATATAATTACGTTGGATTAGAAAGCGTAGAGGGGCGGAGCGGCTGTAGCGATCGCGGTGAGGCGCGAGCAGTAAACCGTCAGCCGCACTCAGTGGTTCGGAGGAGTGCGCGCGCGCGGCACCTCTCAGTCAGAGGCTCTCCTCGTCCCCGCGCCCTCTTCCGCGACCGTGCTCGCCTCCGCCTCAAGCACTGAGCTTGACCCTCGTATAAAGCGAAGTCCCCGCGCGAACTCGCACGCAGTCACGACCCGGCCACGATCTCATACATTCACCCAGCTTTCACGCGATACGTTACCAACAGTGATACAAAATTATTGTGACAATGGCCGGCCAAGAATGGGGATATACAGTCGAAAATGGTGAGTTTACCTCATTTAAGAAAAAACGACAACACCGAAACAAATTTAGAACCGGTTTGTTTACATCGCAGCACGTGATGAGACCTACTTCAATAAAAAATGTTCATCAATGTCAGAAGCATTCTGAGATTGTCTAATAATTAATACAATACAGTAATTATGAATCAGAAACAATAACCGGCGGTAAATGACGTATTTCAGATAAATCGTGTCGATATTTTTAATTTTAAAAATATGATATATGAATTATTTTTATGTAATTCAAAGTAAATCATATTCAATAACGTATACATCTAGTTTAACTCGTAAACATTTTGTCATATACTATTGGACTCCGCTTTATCATTTATCTCGTATTAACCTTCATCTCTTATCGTTTATGTCGGGTAACTAATTAACAAAAATTAGCTTTAAATTTTGTTTATTTTATATAAAGGCATTGGGCTTTTCAATGTAAGTGTTAGATTAGGATATCAATGTACCGTTGACATGCGGATAAAATATAGAATTCATTCGAAGGAATGTAACACGAGGAATCTGACAAAACAGATACATAGTATCTATTATTCTGATCATATTAGGTCATAGTTGGTTTTTTTTTATTTTATGTTTAAATTGAACTTTTTTATAACCAAACTAATAAACACCTTGAATATATCGGGTGTAAATTTTAAACAAAAAATAAATAAAGTCATTTTTTTAAATACGGCAGTGTACGACACTTTAATCATTATTGTATGCTTAAATGAATCCAACATCTATTATAAGCAATCAATCTATAACGTGTACCTGTTACTCAACTAACATATTTTTGTAAATTGATTCCGATTACTCGTAATATATGTGTACACGTTTAATATCTTCGAATAATGTCAAAATGTTTCGTGTAACGAGAGCTGGCCTATTTAAACAGCTCGGCAATCGTGTCGGTAGCCGCGAAAAACTTCCCAACTTTGGCAGACTTGATTAGTTTATGAAAAACACTGGTATTATTTACAGGGAAAACTGCATTTCAAATAGTGTTTCACCGACGTATTATTACGTAGTAGCGACGAGGTATTTTTTAAACCATAGTTTCCTTCCCGTTCCCGCCGCCTTACAATAATCGAGTTGAAATAGCGACCGCAGATGTCTTAAAATATATGGCCTACATCTTGTTCCAAAATTTGTACTGTTGTACAATTTTCACACGGCTTCTATCTAAAGTCTTAATTCTATATAAATATTTCAAAATGTAGTAAAAAGCACTTTTTGTTGTCTGTTTCCCAAGTTTACCGTATGTAGGTCCTCTCTCTACAGCTGCGATTTTGCGTGATGATGACACATACAAGTTATTTTGTTTAAGTGTTTCCCAACGTGGGGCCCACGCCCCACAGGGGGATAATTTGATAATTAAGGGTTGTAATTCAAACTCGGGGCAAGGATTGCACAAAACTAATATTAAAAGATCTCTCCAAAGGGGTAAAGTGTGCTATGTATGCCAACTTTAATTCCTTATTACTGGCACTTCTTTTTTGATGCATAAATAAAAAAATAAAATTATTTTGAGTTTAAATTTCACTTTTTCATTTACTTACAATATTTGTTATTATATTGTTCATACAATTATATCTCTTAAAATAACAAATCAATTGTTAAAGGTTAAAAAGTATGTATGGAGGGTATAAAATTTTATTTTGAAATTGGGACATAACCTAAAAAAAGGTTGGAAAACACTTCTAGATCTATTTTCGACAAGACAAATTTTATCTTAAATATTGATCGAATTATTGGCATATCAGAGGACATAAACTTATAAAACTTAACAAAAATAGAAATCAAGTAATTTTATATTCAAAACATGATGATATGACATGTCATCCTAGATACCTGTTTAGTTGTTAAGAAATTATTTCTGAAAATAGAAAGGTTGTTGATACAATTTGTGCGAAAACATCGAGAATATTTAGTAAATAGTCTTTAAAATAGATTGACGGCACAAAAATCATTGAATTGAAGTACCTACTCATTATAACAATAGTATTGTTTAAATTCTAATTGTTAATGTAATGACCACTGGGTCAATTCAAGTTTGAACAGTGATCAGCAGTTTATACAAGAACTTATTAATTTCGTTTAAATGTTTTATGTATGACATGAGTACGGAAAATACAATAAACAATAATTTCGCAATCAAGATTTTTTTTAGAAATGACATACCAAAGATTTCTGTTAATCCACTTAGTAATTAGAATTTTATGTTTAAAGCTAGAACGGATCCAAAATTATAAAAATCCGATACTATAAAAAGGTGTACATAATTTAGAAAATCGTATTTGTCTGGACTGGTAGGAGGCTTCAGCCGTGACCGGTTACCACCCTACCATCAAAGAAGTACCGTCAAACAATGAGATTTGTGTTCCGGTACGATGTTGTGTAGAAACGATAAGAGGTATATCGCCTCCTACCAGATTAGCTCGCTTTCATCATCAAACGCTAATCTGTCAGTTAAAAAACCAGTACCATGCATATGAACATGCCAAATTCAGTTATATATATATATATATATATATATATATATATATATATTCAGTTATATATATTTATTTATATATAAATATGAGAATTTGTATGAACCCAAGTTCCCAGCCGACTTATTTTAAAAATAAAGACAACAATACTTATAAAGTCAATCATTTGAAAATATGGTGACGAATAATAGGAATAAATTCATTCAGTACTATTTATTCCATACACCTGAGTAAACAACTATAATTTTACAATATCTTCTTCACTAAATCAGCATATTACATGATATGTAAACCGATTTGGGGGCCTCTATAACAATTTTCAGCTTCCATAAAAGATTTTTTTCTTGTTTTATATCTTTACATGTTAAATAATCGTTAATTTTTATAAATCTAAGTCTTCTTCACACCAAGAATAGCGAAGAGATTTTTAAGTGTTTTACAATAAATTTGGTAAATTGATTTGTAGAAAGTATAGTAAATAGTAAAACATAAAAAATATGCACAATATGGATTCCGTTTGATGTCATTATACGTTCATAGGTGAAATTCTATTTCTTATTACGTATACTGTAATAAATATTTTATCTTTTAAACTATTTCTAGTTTTGTTAAATACGTTAAATTTCCATTTCAATTTATTTATTGAAGTTTGAATTATCTTTGAAAAGGCTGAACCGATTTTTTTGTAATATTTAACATTTGATTGAGACCTTTACATAAATTAATTTGTGATTTATATGTTGTCTCAGATCGAGGGAAACTCAAATGCTTAGGCCTTTTACATAAATAAGGCGATGGTTATTAAAATTCATGTGTATTAATTATCCAGACATGATCGAAAGGAGTATATTCGATTATGTCTTAACAGAAGTGTACATTTATACAACAACGGAATAATGAACGACGAAATAAAATGAACAAGTCCTATATCTGGCCACAATCAAGTGTTCGTGTCAATTTTAATATTACGTAGACCACTATTTAGAAAGTAATTATTTTTGAGGCATTTAGTCTCTATGAAATTAATGAAAGTTCCCTATGAAGTAACGAAAATAATTAATATTTTGTGATCAATAACACTATGTTCTTCCGACTGAAAATCAGTAGTGGTTAATCGTATCTTTCGAAATATTAAGAGGAGTATGAAATTTATATTATACCATGATTTGGAAATATATATTGTAGTGTAACTTTCGGATCCAATTTGTTATTTATTATAAATATATCGTGTACTAGCAATATTCAGTTCAAGATTATTGTACGTATCGTAAATATCATGAGCGTACCATATTTTTCGGTCTAAAAGACAATTTATTGAAGACAGTAATGTATCCTTGGGACCATAAAGTATATCTAAAATCTGTGTCAATTTATCTATGTAAAAGTGATAGTAGCTAAATAGTAATAGCCTGAAAAATACAGTAATTTAAATTACTAAATTATGTGGGCTGTAAAAATGCACTCTCCTTTGCATTGCCAAGCTTCATATAATTTGGGACCTTTGCAATGAATAATTACAATTCAATTAAAAGCTTCATATACCGATTTTCGTAATAAAGGGCTGAGAACCGGATAGCTTCATCCCGTGTATTACCAGTTACGTTGTGAATCATTCCTCGAAAAAATGCTACAACCTAAATAAATACACATCTTAGTGCCGCGTAATTTCAGTAATGCCTATTGTAATAATTTTATCTGTGAGAGTTGAATAAAACATGCGAGTCTGTTGTGCGAATACGTGTTATGTACACAAATAAGTTACTCTAATAGAGCTTTTTCATTCGTTTCTTATATTCGATCGCTTTGTAATTGTAATTTTTGTTTTACTGTATATCGTATCTATATTCGTAGATAATTACTTCCTTGGTGTAACATTCAACTTATCACTAGGTAAGCTAAACTCAAGATTTTGATAGTCAATTTATACAATGGCGCTTTAGAGAACATGTAGATTTCAGTCTTACCCCTTATTTCTCTTTTTACAACTATACTACTACACAAAACAAATTACACTATCTCCCGGACAAATGGATAATATCTCTTTAAAATTATTCCTCGTGGCTGTAATTGCTACCATGAGGACATTATTATTATTAATAACTTCAATGGTTGGTTACCTTCAGATCTTAAACGGTTTATTTATTATTTAATCTAGATAAATTAAAGTCAATTATACAATAACTATCAATACTGTTCTTGTGGCAGTGGAATGTTTACTAAGCCGGACTATAGATTTATTTTTTTAAAAGTTAGAAAAATTTTAATTCTCTCAGTTTTTAATTACTTCCCTTCAGATTATTAGATACACGTTTACTTTCTAATCTAATCAATATACAGATTTTACTTTACACAACATATATCTAACCAATACATTTTTAAAAAATACTTTACAGGTATTAAAAGATTTTTTTTTTAAATTAATCCAGTAATTTTTAGCTAATAAATTTTAAAAAATAAAAACTGAAACGTTCATCTATAATATTAGAGAAGAGATTTATTTGTAATACTTTATTGTCTCAGAACTTCCCTATACACAACATTTGACGTAGTTTTGTTTTGGATTTCGACTCGGGATACGTTAGAGAGAACTCTAGATTGAGAGTTTTAATTCCTTATATCTTATGAATAGAATGTCCGATTTTAATTATTTAAGAAGTACTTTACAGGTATTGAAACAGTCACTTAATATTAATACAGGATAGATAAGGATTAACACAGAGGTATAAATAATATCGTTTGATTATTATCGGCACTTTTTTTATTTTATTTATTTTAAGTCGCTTTATAACTACTAAGGTCATTAGTGACCACAATGTCTTCAACAGGATATATAAGAGGTTATAAAAATTAATAATTTATATAAACTTTACAGTATTCATATAACCTTTTTTTAAACAATATTTTAAATTATTGCTAAGAGTAGTTGTCGTTGTCGTCGCTTCAACCGATGGACATCCACTGCTGGACATAGGTCTCACGAAATGATGACCACAAGGCCCGATCTTGCGCCGTCTGGCTCCAGCGGCTACCGGCGACCCACCTTATATCGTCAGTCCACCTTGTGGGGGCTCTTCCTACACTACGTCGTCCGGTGCAGGGTCGCCATTCCAGCACCTACCGGCCCCAACGTCCATCAGTCCGTCGGACTATGTGCCCCGGTGACTTTGGTTCTGTTACAGATCTCCTCATTTCTGATTTGATCGCGTAGACACACTCCGAGCATAGCCCTCTCCATCGCATGCTAAGTGACTCTGAGCTTTAAGAAAGGCTAAGAGTACATAATTGTTTTTTGTTGCTATATAAGGGGCAATCGATTAGTAGATGTGAAACAATTAGGTCTTGCCCACACTTGCATTTGTTTTTGACACCTTTCGTAATAACGTGGATATGTGTCACATTTGTGTGTCCAATCCGCAGTGGTTATTATTACTTGGTCTTTCCTACAACTAAAAGAAATGGGACATTTTTCCAAAATAGAATTACTGATTTTATTAACAAATAATTTTATTAATAAATAATCTGTCTTCCAGACATTATTCCAATGGATTTTAATTTTGACTTTGAGGTATTTTCTTATATGACTTTGAGGTATATTTGAGACTTTTTCATCAGGAGTCAAATAACTAAAATCAATACTTTCGCTGGAATTGACTGCTTGCCTTGCTTCTCTGTCTGCTTGTCCGTTACCAATAATACCTTGATGGCTTGGGATCCAAATTATTTCAATTTCCTAATCATTTTTAATTAAATCAGTTGTTTTTTGTTTTATTTCAATGATGAGCGTGTTTTTATTATTTTCATTAAGTAAGGCTTTTAGGCAAGATTTAGAATCTATATATATCGGCACTTTTATTAACTTTTAATATGCAAAAAGGAAGTTATAGTGACATAACTAATATAATACTGTAGATCATTTTTTGTTCAACTCTTCAATGCATTATGTAACCCAAGGGTTACATAATGCATTTTTCTTAGGGACCACTATTTTGTTTTTGAGAAAATAATATCACCTATATCGCTAAGTGAAAAAGCAGCTTTCTAATCTTAAAAAAACTTTGATTTAGATGCTATTGATGAAATATATTGACAAACGTGTAGACATAAGGTTTTAATTGATTCTATTTTATCAAGAGCTTTCCAATAATGCACCAAATAAACTGATATCTCAGTTAACTTTTGATTATATATTTTAATACCCTTTTTATATGTGACAATATACGCCTTTCTTAAGGAGGGGCGTATCGTCCACTCCACGGTTAATGCTCTCCAATGAATACTCTTTTGTATATTGTACTACGTCACTGCAGCTCACTTGGCACTGGGGTCATCTTAACTAACGCAAGATGCTGTTATTTACATACAAACGTTATCTTACTCCATTAAACGACATCAAATAATTTTGCGTGATCTTACTCTTTATATATAGAATTTATAGTTATTTCTTTGATTAGTTAAGGAAGTTTATGAATTTATTAAAGTTTTCTTACTGCTGTACATACGTGTAGATTTTTTTATAAAACTTAATATATAGAGAGAAAAACTACGAACTTAATTATAACTACATTACATATGAGGAAAAGAAAATATAATGAATTCAAATAATAACCCAAATCTGAAATGCTGTCTCTAGGGCACACCCTAGAGACAGCATTTCAGACTGACGCTTTCCTCGGACAATGTGTTGTTCTAGCGTCATTGTGGAATTCAACAACGTTTTACAAAGTGGTTTAAAAAATAGCAATGCTTCTGATCCCCACGGTCCCATATTTAATGTTTAAAGAAGCCAAAACTTATCACGGTATGTAAGCGATAAATGATCTACAATTATATGTCAAATTTAAGGTAAGTGGCAGCCCATTGACGGCTTACTGCTGAGCACAGGCCTCCTCACGCATGGAGCATAGACTAACCACGCTGCTCCACTGCGGATTAATAGGCATAGTACACAAGTGCACTCTCTATTCCTTCATTCTCATAGTCCGACGTGACGGCATTTTAACACGACCGGAGAGAGATCAGGCGCAGGACCGACGGCTTAACCGTGCTCTCCGAGGCACGAGGGTGGTACGCACCACCAAGTTCCCAACTTCGGGCAAATATTGACAAAATCTTAATAGAAAACTCAATATTGATTTTTGAATTGGCCCGACCCGGGTCTCGAACCCAGGACCTCATGTCTGTAGTAGAACATGCTAACCACTAGACCAATTAGGCAGCCATCTGTACTTTACCCTATTTAACCGCACAGCATAGTATTTATTTTTCTTTATGCTATATCTAATTAAATTTATTTAATTGTAAAGTTTAAGCCCCTTGCTTATTATAGAAAATAGTAAATCTAGAATCAAAAATACCAATATCTAAAACCAATTACTATTTTTAAAACGTGTATGTTTATCTCTATGAATCTTGAATTAAAGCAAAAATTTGAATAATTTTTAGTTAAGAATTAACATAACATCGATATATAAATGCATATAAACGTTACAATGTTCCTGTTAAATTTTCCTGAAAGGCAAATTTGCAAAAAAATAAAGAGTTCTAGAGGTTAATTTCTTGTCTGCGAGTTAACAACCGTGAAGGTTGTAACTTACACTTAACTTCCTCGTCATCGTTAGAATAAATGGACACAAAAGCCAGCAGAAAACCTTTACTTATGTTATTAAACCTCATTCAAAGTTGCATGCATGTAATAACTAGTTATTTTATTCTAACCAGATAAACGTAGGTCAACTATAATAACATGACATACTATAAATTGAAAATGTTATATACCTAATATGCCTTTTATAAGATACAGTTACCAATGTGTTAATTGTAAGAAGAAATTACATTTTGTACATTTAAAAAAAAATTCACAAAAAGGGAAGTAACGTGAACATTTATTTACACGTTCACGCGATATTATATTGAGATTTTTATATGTACAAACCTCAAAAGTTTGAATGTCTCAATAAAAATATAGGTTAAGACATTTTAACGCACTTTAAATAATTTGTACGAGTATATTTGTTACCAACAATAATAGAAATATAAAATACGATTAGGATATTAATATACGTAAATTAATCGCAGGAATGCACTGATTGTTTATTGCAACTTAGTTTAACTTTGAAGCTTAACTTGAGTCCTATAATAGTTTGAAATTAAAAAAAATTATGCAGTTTTTATTTATTAATCAGACCATGTTTTAGAAATAAATGGTAATTAGTTAAATCAATATAAACGTTAGTATTTCTAATCACAATATAAACTAAACAAAGCGTTGAATTACTAAAACAAATATTATGACGCATTTGTAAATTACCTACTACGTCAATATTCCATAATGCGTTACTCTAAGTATAAGTGTTCATATGTTTCTTTAAGTTTCAGTATCGTTATAGTACAACTAAAAATACTACTATTATAATGAAACAAAAACATATTTAATAACTACGAAAATGCAAATTCAAGACGTATCTAAGAATTTTTACTTTAATACAATGCGATGACTATGATGATGATACTATGATACTTCAAACTTAGATAATATACTTTCAAGATTGCATACTCTTGTTGTAGGAAGTGCGAGCCAAATTATATCGAAAAATATCTAAGAGATATGATTATCTAAGATACAAGGAGTTAGGAGACCGCTTCCGAAAACAAAGACAGACGATAGAACTAATGAAACCTTTGGTGATGTTACGGAAAAAAATCGATCCTGATTAAAAAAATTAAAAGTGCTTGCATACTAAGTACACATGTAAGAAGTGAAACTTCTTTGGCAAACTAATTTTTAAGTGTTGTTTATATTTAAACAAATGCAAAACTTTAGATTTCCGAGACTTGTAGGGTGGGAGAAAAAAGGAAGATATGTTAAGAATTAAATGAATTTAATTGTCATGAAATCTCAAATGACGAATTGTAAATAAAAATGTTACACGTGTTTTTTTTTAACTGCCTCATTGGTCTAGTGGTTAGCATGTTCGACTGCAGACATGAGGTCCTGGGTTCGAGTCCCGGGTCGGGCCAATTCAAAAATCAATATTGAGTTTTCTATTAAGATTTTCTCAATATTTGCCCGAAGTTGGGAAGTTGGCGGTGTGATCCACCCCCGTGCCTCGGAGAGCACGTTAAGCCGTCGGTCCTGCGCCTGATCTCTCTCCGGTCGTGTCGGATTCCCGTCACATCGGACTATGAGAGTGAAGGAATAGAGAGTGTACACTTGTGTACTATGCCTGCCAATCCGCAGTGGAGCAGCGTGGTGGGTCTAAGCTCTAAAAACCCTCGCTCCTCGGAGTGAGGAGGCCTGTGCCCAGTAGTGGGACGTTAATGGGCTGCTACTTACGTGTTTTTCGTCAATATTAGAAATGATTAGTTCAATTTTGTTTTTGAATTTAAAATATAGAAAAGAGAATATATGCTTTTTTTTATAAATTATTAAATGACGAATGGCAAATTAAAATGCCAAATGTTATTTGTAAATATTAAAACTACCTAACCTTCAAACGAATCAGCATAAAAAAAACGCTGCACGTCTTCTTGAAGCGAATCACGCGTTTCATCCGTAAGAACTTTACCCTCATGTGCCTTAAGAAGTTTTACTTTTGAAAAAACATATTTTTTAAGAAGTTTTAAAAGATCTAATATGTTGCCACAATAAAAATATTAAGAAAGTTATATAAAACGAACCAATTTTTTTAAAGCATTTTAGTGATATTTTTGGATTGAGAATATAAATGAACTCCTTCCAACTTTATAGACAATGTAAACACAATGTACATTTTAATTTTATGAACATCCCATCGAAGAATACTTATTTATAGCAATCACTTGCGGTTTACCTCTTCATAAAGTGTGTAAACCTTACAAGGATTTATTATATTATTTGCTTGTGCGAAGAACTACTATCATAATTTAAAATGGACTTTGTTGTAATTTAAACCTTTCCTTCTTAAGTGTTTCTTTTCATAATTTATTGACACTTAGTAACACTTGAGCGACTTATTTCTGTAACTTTAGTACTTAATCTTAGTACTAATATCGTCATAGTTTCCTAAATTTACTTACTATAGTGGGGATTTATACCCACACTGAGCGACTGAGAGATTCAGTCGAGATATACCTTACTTAAGCAATCACTACTTCAAATTTGTCTAAAGAAACCATGCAAAAACGAATGATTATTATATTTAATTATTGGGCTCTCGGTCGTAT
This sequence comes from Elymnias hypermnestra, assembly GCA_015832385.1. Classification (NCBI taxonomy): domain Eukaryota; kingdom Metazoa; phylum Arthropoda; class Insecta; order Lepidoptera; family Nymphalidae; genus Elymnias; species Elymnias hypermnestra. The sequence goes on from JACTOM010000929.1 coordinate 5,601,680, forward strand.
CTATTTGTGAACAAAAACAATTGGACGAAAACCGAATTATAATTTACTTTATATTTTTTACTTATTCACGCGTCTCCTTCGTATGGTCTTTAACTAGTGGGTTAAAACTATGCCTATTTTTAATTGTTAGCGTTGTTAGTTTATATCCCATAATTAAAAAAGCTTATATATTCAATATATATTACTAATTATTTCTTGTATTAAACTATAACTGAAACGTAGTGTTTAAACAATAATCAGGGTATTAATATTACTATAGTTTTTCTTCATTTCTACTGTAAATTTTGAAATGCATCCAAAAAAAACTGATATTTAATGGTAGTATTTTAATTTTACGCTGTAAAGGCTGTAGAAATCTTTAATTCAAGTAAGATTATACCCAATCGAAAGTAACATAAAAAAGATAAAAATAAAACAATAACACATATTTAATTTTTAATTAGCAGTATTGAATACATTTACATTTAATTGAATAGATGAATGAATCAGAGTTTTATTAATTATTCATGAATACTATTTGATAGTATACATATGGTTAAGCAATCGTAAGTTAAAAAGTAGACTTTTGCCGAGAGCGTCTAGTAGAACCTGTTTCTTGTGGAGAGCTTGAAGCAATGAATGTATGTTAACTCTTAAAACAACTTTTTTTTATCGACAGCCTTGTTATTAAAAAGTAGATTTATGTAGTCGCAGTTATATTTCTAATTGCAACATTTACATTTTTTTAGTTTATTAGGGCACACAAACAGTACTGAATAAATATATAAAAAACATCATAGCCTAATTGAATATAAACAAATTAGAAAAAAGGAGACCTTTTATCTTGTAAATCACAATGCGGGTAGGCTTCTATGATTATTAGTTTTATTGTGATATCATAATCAACATGTTTATTGGTACGTTATTAATTTGTGTTGTTTTTCACTATCACTTGACTACTACTTGTTTACCTGCTTGAATATACTTATAGATATTTTTGGTTATAATTTCACCTCTTTTTATTGAGTCACTTCAATGTCATGTATTCTTACTATTAAAATGTTTATGGTAAGCATAAAGTTAGGTAAGTCTGTTCAATTTTATAAACAAAAATGTCCATATGAATTGAGTAAACGGTCTTCTACATTTAATAAAAAAAAAATATTTTGAAAAGAAAAAATTGTAAGCTTTCTTTCACCTTTTTACAGCTAAAAGAGTTCGACAATTGTAACAAAACTGAATTAGTTTAAGTAAATATAGGTCAAATACAATTAGATAAGCAATGAATATATATCCTCTAAATTACCACTGTTGTAAAAAATCTTTGATAAATTGGTTAAGTGATTTTGATTATAATGAAATTGAATTATTGTTAAAAAATAATTCGTGATTAGATGTTATACGAATACAAACACGTTTGCAGCACACACCAACACACATGCACACGCACACACAAGCACACACACACACAAACACACACACACCCATTCCCACGCTCATGCACAGTCTTATTACGACCTCAAGTACAAGTTGCAAGTCTTGCTCATTTTGTTTTTATTTACTTTTAATTCTCTAGTTTTACATACTAAAAAGAACTCACAAGTAATAATATATGCAGGACAAGCGGACTTATCTGGTACAAGTATAATCTTACTGTACTTAAAGGGAGACACCAAGTCATTATGTAAAAGCTTTGGAAATGAATGAATTTCGAATTTTTGAGAGATATTTGAATAAAAAACAATGCGAACTGATAAAGTAGCTATAGGTTAAATTCAAGTAGCTAAACAAATAATGGTGAAATTGTAACTAAAAACAAAGGAAATTAGTTAAGGTACTATTAGACAATTCTGGGAAGTGACCGCTTAAATGAAAACTGATTGCAACGTAGCGTGGGTGCACATGCATCTTTAATCGAGAGAGTTTAAGTCGTAGTGACCTCGACAGTCGACGTAAACGGTTCAACTTCCAACGCGGAAATTAACATTAATCGTTTTTCGTTCGCAAATCAACAATTAGTCTAGCTCGTGAATAAAAGTAATAAAAACGTGATCAAGTGCGAAATAAAAAAAATACAATCATTACGTTACTAGGCATGGGGCAATATACAGTTTCCAATAGGGTAATGACAGTAATAAATTATAATCATTTTGTGACTTTAAAACGTGTTCGCCTTAAATAGCAAAGGAAGTAGCATTTTGCAACATTTAAGAAATTATACATGTGATATTATTGATGTCCAATTCTATTTCAATTTTCTGAAGAGGAAAAACCAGTCTAAAATGTAAATTTATGCCATTTTTAAACAAATTAGTTCAGTCTATTGCATTATTATGCAGGTAGATATGATACAGGAAGATTTTATCAACCTTGATGAAGTAATGAGGCGATTAAAATGGTTTTACACTATAGTTAGTGCTAATTGTTTCTTTAATACTATTGCATTTGAAACTAATCAGCACTTGGCAAACAATTTACTTCAATACATACTATTAATTCATATACTCTCTATACAGGGATATTGTGTTCAAAAATTCAATCGTTAATAAAATACATTTTTTAAGTATTGTGTTGTAATTCGGTGTTTATTTAAAGAAAGAATTTAATTAAATAACTTTTTGACTTAAAGTTGTCGGCTACGTTCGCCACTTTCGTTATACGATTGGAAAGCATTTCGTCCTCGTCGTCGTCACTTCAACCGATGGACGTCCACTGCTTGACATAGGTCTCACGTAATGTCGTCCACAAGGCCCGATCTTGCGCCGCCTGGCTCCAGCGGCTACCGGCGACCCTCTTTATATCATCGGTCCACCTTGTGGGGGGTCTGCCTATACTGCGGCGTTCGGTGCGGTCGCCACTCCAGCACCTTCGGCCCCCAACGTCCATCGGTCCTCCGGCCTATGTGCCTCGCCCATTGCCATTTCAGGTTCGCGATTCGTAGGACTATGTCGGTGACTCTGGTTCTGCTACGGATCTCTTCATTTTTATTCGATCACGTAGAGAAACTCCGAGCATAGCCCTCTCCATCGCACGCTGAGTGACTCTGAGCTGCCGCATGAGGCCAAGTATTTAAATTGACATAATAATTTATTTATCATAATCGTCCAAACATGTACAATAAAGTTAATTTAACAAGATCTTAACTAAAAAATAAAAGTACCGTGGTGAAATATCTGATTAAGTGCATTAATAGAAATTTTGTATTGACTAGATAGGCGGCGCGAACGATGACGAATAAACGTAGAGTACGATGGTTGTAGTTTTGATATTAAGTGTACTAGTGGAGCGTTAAAAAAGTATTAATGTATTGAGTTTAATGTTCAATAGAAATGTGTGTATAAGTCAGGATTAATAGAATTATACTTATGAATAAAAGAATATGTGTTATTAATCTCAAAACTTGTAGTTGTTGTTGTTAAACACATCACACATGTTAAAACAGATTTTTCTAAATTTAATGTTTATATTTTGTATAAAAATATAAGGTAGGCAAAGGCTTCTGGATTTGAAATAGACACCGTATTTCTATTCATAGCTACACCATGAAGCAAAATAAAGGTACAATGAAACAAAATAACTATAAATAATTTTTACATATCTCAACAAGAAATCTTTATCTGTGAGAGAATACACAGGAGTACAAATTAGATATACTGTATGGAAATGTAAAATATAATCTAACATTGAACATTTAACTTAAAAAAGCGAATGGAAGTTGGCAATCAAATCTAACATTTTCAATTTGTTGTATTTAACTATTCAACTAATCACTTAACACTTCTAATAGAATACAGTGGATCCCATAAATCCCATAAATCCCAAAAAAAATGTTATAACGAAACGTGCAATGTTATAATAATGCAAATTATTTGCCAAAAAAAATTGTGTTTGCTAGAGCAAGTTTTTGCTTTAAAGCGAGTTTAATGCGATAAAAACAATGATAAACAAGGCCGAGGTCGTCTGCGATCATTGCGAATAGCGGTTTTTGATCTAGCTGTAAAAAAATGCCCATCCACAATCTATGACTTCATATTTAGATTGACATACATTTCAAACAGAACTATTATGTAGTTCATGCCATTCAGCGTTATGATGTTTTGACAGACGATCTTTTTACATATGTTAACTATCAAGTTATTAGCCCATCATCAAGCAATTATTTGTGTAACGAAATTTATACTGTACTATGAATTCGATCAAGTGTGGTGTTGAATTATTCAAAATAAAAAGGATTTATTTGTCGTTAATATTTTCTTTTTTTTAGTATTAGAGTTGTTCGTTATTTTATTCAAATATATCAAAATATTGTATAAAGTGTTTTTTTATTTTAACTTTACAGATAGAAGTTTGATAACTTAATATAAACGTATAAAGAATGTTAAAATTAATGTCTAATATTGACTTAAAACACTTGTATAAATTTGAAGATTACGTAGTTTCTTTTGTATCAACATAATGGGCTTGAACTTGAATGAAATTGCATATTATGTATCTCGGTGTATTGGTTTCATATCAATTCCTCTGCGGCATTGGAGAATGATTACATAGTATAAAGACTTACAGCCTTTGCCTTAAGGTCATTTAAAACTAACGCTAAGCTACTAAATTGTAAGCAATCGCGATGGTACCTAGTAATTTAAGCACTAATCGTGAGAATCTTTTTTTGAGTCCCAAGTATATTGATACTATAATAAAATTTATATATTCAACTTCGAAATTTCTTTATTCAAGTAGGCCTTTACAGTACTTTTAAATCATCAAACGCAGTTTTTCCCATAAAAGTAAGAAGTAGCAGCCTATTAACGTCCCACTACTGGACACAGGCCTCCTCACTCATATGAGAGAGAGTTTTTAGAGCATAGACCCACCACTCTGCTCCACTGCGGATTGGCAGGCATAGTACACAATCACAAGTGAACTCTCTATTCCTTCACTTTCATAGTCCAACGTGACGGCAATCCGACACAACCAGAGAGAGATCAGGCGCAGGACCGACGTCATAACGTACTCTCTGAGGCACGGGGGTGACTCACACCGCCAACTTCCCAACTTCGGGCATATATTGAGAAAATCTTAATAGAAAACTCAATATCGGTTTTTGAAGTGGCCCAACCGGGACTCGAACCCAGGACCTCATACCTGTAGTCGAACATGCTAACCACTAGACCAATGAGGCAATTGTTGTTCCCATATATTATTTCAATGTACGTAATTGTTCCGGTTACGCTGTAAAAGCCAGTAGGGCTAACAGCTAAATACAATCCGAACAAAAAAAAGTTATTGTGTTAAAGAACGATTTCGAATCTAAAGTTACGAGAATCCTTCGCGCCCTGTTCTGAGAAGAACCCCCAACAAACTTTGCCGGGTGTCCCTTTATTTTCATCATCATTACATTATATATTTTTTATTTATTATGTTTCGAGTAGAGCAATTCATTCACTACCACGTTTTATCTTCCAAGTAATCCTTCAAATTATAGAATGATACACACATACCACGCAGTATAAATAAGATACTTTAATTGAATGCAATTGAAGAAAACCAAGAGAGACTATGTTAAGTATGGATCAGAATCAATATGCGCACGCCATCCTACATGTAGTTCCCATACGTTATATACGCAGCCTCTGTGATCTTATTCAGTTTATTTTCAGGGTTTCTAATTGTTTTGATTAAACACTGAAAATATTTCAGTTTTTACCATTTCATATCATTTTTATCGTGGTTTTTTTATCTTGAAAGAATTAAGCGTAGGTTTATCAATATTTAAAGTAATTCCTATTCATTTGAGCCCTTAGACGTCACTTTTTAAGATTGCTAACGCTTAATAAATGTATGGAAATGACATTTCATAACGAAACATATCGAAAAATGAAACGTCATTCCAATACATTTTTAACCGACAGCAAACTTCGAAAGTTACTTTGTCTACGGGCTCTGTTGTTTCTATTGTATGCCCATCTGATACCCTGTGAGGCTAATATAAAATCTTTAAATTAAATGGGGTTATTTTAATTTCACTGTCTCATAATTTTTCGTATGATCAAGACAGTTACGAATACTAAAAAAATGTGTTAAAGTTAATTATACAAAAAGCTATAATTTAAATTTATCGAGACACAATTGAATTTTTTATATAGCTTAGATTAAAAATTTTGCCATTTACTGTTACCCTTCTTCCTTCGATATTACTTCAGACACCTGGGAAGATAATTATGATCCAAAATTGTTAAAAAACCCATGTCGCTTTAGGATTGCTCATACTGTTAATTAAATTGCTAGTTTAATTGTACTTGATTAATTACAAAAACCCTTGTGGTCACCTATTGGAGTACGATTATTTTCATATGTGAGTCACAATTTTGACTATTCAGTTTGACCACAAATACTGTGTAATGAATAATGTGTACAAACAAACCCGACCTTTACGGTTAAAGACAGTACCCTGACCTAAATATTTTAGGAGAAACTGAAAATAACACACCAGCCCGTACTGCAATAGTGTTCTATATCGAGCTTTAATAAAAAAATATTTAGCTCACCTGTGATATATCAGTCAAAAGCAATTTAAATTCGACTAAAAGCCTAAGCAAAGTATACTAGAAGCATTTCTTTTACGTCAATATGAACGCAACACATGTATATGTATCAAAAATAAACATTGAGTGCTAAAACACTTATTGTGTATCCACAATTCGCTCAAATGAACTACTCACCGCACCCATAATAAAGGGAATATTTTCGTGAGCGATAAACAACCAAGAGCGTCCAGATGGTGCGGGATAAATTGTTTTTACGTATTATCTGAGTAAAATATAACAAGGATAGGCTTGATCGTTATATAAACTTGATTGGCAATTTCACGCATTGATATAAATAAATTAAAAGTTTTATTATAACAAAAGCGCTATGTTATTGCACATATTTTTAATGATACATTAGACGTTTCGTACTGGATCTTAGTTAAATAATCGTGTGAATTATATAGAAAGCTGACGGATTAGCGCTTAACTGTGATCTCACCTGATGGTAAGTGACGATACAATCTTAGATTCTAGAACTAATCTGGTAAGAGGCAATTAACTTTTTATGATTTCTACTCATTACCAAACTGGAACACAATTCTTTTTGCCTGGTGGTATGTTTTTGCTGCTAAGGTGGTTACTAGCCACGACCAAACCCTACCAGACAGAAGCCTAGCCTACAGTAGACAAATTAGAAAATGCAACTTTCTAAATCCCACGAAACGTCCCACCGAGGATCGAACCCATGACTCCTGCTAGCAAAGCGAGTACTCTCACCACTGCGCCAGCGAGGCCGTTAAATTGTTACCATGAAACTTTGGAATAAAAACTAACGTATAGTATTTACAATATCAGGTAACAATAAATGCTCGATAAAATCAAATCAAAATAAGTTCAGGCTCGAAGCATAATAAAGCAACCTCCTTTTTAGATAAAAAAAAAAGATATCATTTGTTTTTTATATATTTCATGCACATGTCACACAATGACTTGTATTATAAAACTATTTTTATATTAAGTTAGATTATTTTTATTATCAAAGAGATATATCTTATTAAAAAAATATATATATAGCGTATATTAAGCGTTAAAAAAGCGTCTTGTTAACTGGAACAAAGACACTATCAATTTTTTTCTCTTTATAATTGGATATGTGATTATATTCATATCCTATCTGACTAAAGACATTTAAGGAAACTGGTTTTTTTCGGACACTTATTAGAGTATATATCTTTTATATGTTGCGCTTTTAAAAAACAAAGAAAAATAAATTTTCCCCTTATATAATAAACTTTAAGATAAAATATCTATTGGTGATTTAAAACCGACGTTATTTACATTAGATTCCAAAAATAATTATATCATGCCGAAAAGTCTTGACGTTCATTTTAAAGCCTCATGATTCTGAATCTATATAAACAAACATCACCGCAAAGCAAAAGTACTCTTTAATCTGAGACGAGTATCTCATAAATCTTTCTTGAAATAACTGTTTTCATTTAAGTATGTATTTATTCAAAACTGAATGTGTTTATGCATCAATTAATTATATGAAGCTATTTTTATACAATTCTCACGTAGTCTCAGACGGACTAGATAACATGTACAAATTTTGGATCCAATTACTTTAGATTTTCCCATTGTCCTTACTAATCATGTAAATTTCTATTTTTTATTTAGAATAAGAGAGCCTTAAATGAAGCTGTCTTATAGAGAATTTACTTAGAATTTACTTATCTTATTCATGAGAATGTTTTTTTACAACTTAAGTTTTAAATTCTTGCATGGGTCGGCAATCTTTTGTTATAGAGAGGTTACAAATTTTATATAGATATTGGTGCGGGCTACAAATCATCTAACACGTTATTTTTTTAACTAATTTATCTATTCTTAACCATATTTATTCCTACTTCCATAAGCCATTTTCCCAGCGAAAGAAATGCCTGCGGTACGACACGTGTGCAATGGGTATGACGCGGGCAGCACTTGTCGCTGGTTCCCGACCCCTGGTCTAGAGTATATTACGTATAGAAGAACGTATAATAATGTAGAATAGATTGTAAGTTTTATCCCAAACCTTTATCTCATCAGAGTTTAAACCAAACTAGTGAAAGATTTCATATTTTATACGTGCAAGTGTAAAATCTGACGCAGTCCCAGTTTTTTAATTTGTATATCGATTTTACTAGGATAGTAATCCGACACTATAGGAGAAGAATTCGGCTACTATTGAACATCCTTGCAAAACATAGCTGTTATTGAGTTTATGCTGACAATGCTATAAATCCTTTTTAGTTGGACCCGGGACCTCGAAAGGTATTTTCCGTGGTGAAACAAGGTTATATAACTAACAACACCACGAAGCCGACAAGTGTACTAAAGTGCTGACCAAATACAATCGTTTAAAATAATTAAATATTGACGTACTTACCATTTTTTATTTATCAGCTTCGATATTTACTTGATGGCCTTTCCGCTTGAATGTAATACCATTTTGCTGTCTCATGCGGCAAGGTTGTGTGACCCTGTTGGTTGCAATGTCACCCTCGCCAAAATTCAATTTAGTGTTTTCAATTAAATTCAAAGCGGCGTTTTAATGTAAAATTTAAATTGCTCCATGGTTAAACTACAGTTACGTTAAAGGTAGGCCTCCAAATATAATTATTTTTTACACTTCATTCTGTTATACTTAAATATAATTTGCTTTTCAAAGATAAATATAGTGAATGAAGTTAGTGTTACGTTTTCTAAGAAGTAGTGTATCGTAAAACAATAATACTGTAAAAAAACCTTCCATAGTATGTCAATTAAAAAGTATTTCATATAAATAGCGAATTTATTGAATTCATATAGAAATTTGTTCAATACGTATAAATAAAAATTACTTTTAAGCATACTCTAAGTATAAAAAATGCTGTCTTTTCTATAGAATTTATTTTTCTTATTATATTGTATTTTAAACTGGTCCCAATTTCTAACCATCGTAAAATTAAGAGGTATTTAAAATATCTTTAGTTAAGATGATTTTTGTTTTTAGTTAATTTATAATATAATCTTTTGAACCGTATGTATTTTATTCCCTTATGGTAAATAAAACTTGATAATAGCGTTTGGTATACATCTGTAGTCAAAACCTTGTCAATTCTTACTAATATTATAAATGCCAAAATAACTCTGTCTGTCGTGTTTCACGCAAAAACTAATGAACTGATTTAAATGAAATTTGGCACACAGATAGTTTAGAGTCTCAGAAAGAACATACGCTACTTTTTACTGCGAAAAAGGATTATAAAGGATGGAAGTAACTTCATTTTTGGAACTAGAAGCTTGAAACTTATTTTTTACGTTCAGGACACTCGGCAAATATGTCATTAAAGTACTTAGCCAAATTTTTTATTAATTTAGCCAAAAACACTATTCCACAACGACGAAGTGGCAGGTACAGCTAGTCTCAGTATAAATGTTTAAGTTCATTATGAGAAATGTTAAAATAAACTATATTTCAAATTTTTAAACTTTTTCAAGACCTGTCGCTAGGTTTACAAATTTAAAAGACAACATTTTTTATTTAAATTGTACGCCAGTTTAGTTTCTTGCAGCCTGCATTTCAACAAACCAAATGTTTAAACAGAAAGTTCAATGTTTTTTATTGTGATAAATAAATTTGGTTACCCAGTTAAATAGGAATTTTTAAACTTTAAATTTAAGTCAATTTTAAATGTTACTTTTGTATTGACGAAACACTTTTTAATGTTCATAAGAATAATAATTTTACTTATCCGCAAATAAAATAAATTATTCTTAGTTTTTTACTAACATCACAATATTTAATTAAAATTAATGCCAATGGTTTTTAGTTTTCTTAAACTTACACGGGACAAATATTCTTACTAATTCAATCGGTTCCGCTGAAATTAACATAAAAAGAAGTAAATTTTTCCTTTTTTTACTTTGTAAAAAATGTATAAGAAAAACCAGCCTCGTTTGATAAAAACATTCTAAGGAAAATCATGACTGCTGCGGTGATTTATCATTATAAAAGTATTATTAGCTTTAAATCTGTCGTGAGCAGTAATGGTAGCTTAACAGATAAGATAACATACTGTCATATCATCTTTGTAATTCATCTCAATGCTGCTGCAACAAATTCAAATCAGGTATTTTATATCAAACGAAAATCCTCTTGTAATTTGATTTGCTCAAAATTTCTTAAAAGTTTAGTTAGGATCGATATTAGTAACTACTAAATGCAGAAGACATTGTTTGACGTAAAGATTTATTCCAAGATTTTTACTAATTTAATCTGTCCCGATATAGAAAAAAAATAATGTACCCTCATTTTAAAAAGTAAAAATTAAATAAATTAACAAATGTATATTGTAGAAGTCTCTAATAAAGCGAGTTATACGACTTAAAAAAGACAATACTTATAAATTCTGATATTACCTAAAGCATTGTACAAACTTTCTTATCGTGTCAATTTGACGTGTTATTATTCTTAGGGATTCGGGAAAGCGTTCATAAGAGTTATTCTGTCACCGGATATTTACCTTGATATAATGTATAATTCAATCACATTTCATAAGAGACACATGTCTGTTTAACTTTTAAGAGTTTAACAACGTATGTATGCCATATCATATCATATCTGTTTCCTGTTATAAAAATAAAAACTATGATACAATGAACATTTTTAGAATCATTTTTGTTATTCTACTTTGTCTGGCATAAAGCTAATATGAAAAGAAGACCATTATCTTGAATCCAAAATTTGTGGTATCCTAGATAGATATCCCCTTAATTTCATTGTATATTCCATCTATAGAAACACGAAAAGCACACTATTTAGGATCGCCCATTTGTCTTTTTTTCTGGTATTTTATGAGATATTTTTTTATTAATCCAATATTAACTTTATTTATGGGAGAGTGCAGGGTTGATAAGACCTGTAGACGAATGAATAGACACTAATTAAAGATATTGATTACATGTATAAATACGATAGAATATATATTAGAGAGAATACACTTTATTGTAGACCACATAATATACAAATACTATTAATAATTACAGAACAAAATTTTTACAAGGGGTACGGGTAGGCGATCTTATCGCGCACTAGCGATTTCAACCAGGCAAATTTGGAGCTAAGAAGTTAATATTAATAAATAAACAGGTTATGTGAGTCCAATGTAAACATAAATTTTCGTGGATATAATAAATGCAAATACATAAATGTAAACCTGCATACACATTGAATATACACATACATGTGGATATACATACTAACTATAATAAATAAATAATAAAAAAAATAATAATGTCCTCCGCCCGTTATATTTATTTACTTATGTTTATGTATTAATATATGTTTCTGTATATAATTATTTATTATTTACTTATCTATATATAATATAAACATGTATATATTTGCGTCAACGGGCGTGAGTGGAGTAATATGATAATAATAATACAAATAACATACACACATACAAATCATACTTATTTATATATATCATTGCCACTTTTCGTTGTAATTATATAACTCAAGAACGGGCTCCAAACCAAATGTTTAGGCTTCGTTCAGACTATTTAGTAGATGGTTTCTGTGAAATTTACACAAAATCTGTCGAGCGGTTCTTGATTTATCACATTTTTTATAACTGCAACGTGATCCGTATATACGCAGGTGAAACCGCGGGGTATTGCTAGTAAAATATAATATTATACAAATTAATATAATGTCGTCAATTAAAGTGACTGAGAAAGGTAATAGCTTGGTTTTTGAAGATTTCCAGCGACTTAGCTTCTCTGAACGTTAGAGGAAGCCCATAATTTTAAGCCTATGACTGCGAAAGATTGGCCATAGAAATTTTTATGACCAATAATATTAACTTTGAGGTTACGTGATGGTCTTAAGTACCTCCTGTCCATATCACAGAATGAAAATCTCTGAGGTAACTAGGAGCACCGGGACTGAATAACACACAGTAAAGACGGGATGAATATATTATGCCACAAGCCTGTGAATTAACTTTAAAGGAATTGAACAACTATTTGTTTTTCTGCAGGACCAGCAACATGGGTAGAAAAGTTCCCTGAAGCTAGAGGCGCTCGACAAAGTCCTGTAGATATTGACACATCTCGTGCCAGCAGCGGAGGCCGAGCGCACCCTCTTCTATGGCGCTACTCCGTAAACCATCCGCGGTCCGTCGTCAACCCTGGGTACTGTTGGAGAGTCGATGAAAACGGCTATGATTCAGGTATAACATATATATTTATTAATTAAACAAAACATTAAACATCCAAAGTTTTTATAAAATTGCGTAAACCTGAACGAATTGGAATTCTTCTCTTGTGTCGCGAACATCAAGAACTTCCTCAATATTCATAAAAAGTGTGCAAGTAAAGTTACAATTAACAGATTTCGCATTTCTCATCATTAATATGTGGGAATATACAAATTGATATGTCTATTAAAAGTTTAAAAAAAGTATTTGGCTTTTACTTAATGGATTTGAACGCGGTATTTACAAAAATAAAAACTTTATTTAGTGAAAGTACCATATTTTAAAATTCATGTGCAATTCTATTAGGTTAATTTGCGAACCAGTTATACCAAATATGATGGAGTTTAGCAAATAATTTTATAAGAAATATTTTAAACGGCTTATTTCAGAATTGTTTTTTTTAATATATGCAATAAAATTTTCTTGTAATCTAAATTGTCAAATCTTAATTCGGACTGACTTTTTCTAACGTATAAAAATAGATAGAAATTTAAATTCGTCGAGTTAAAACAATGATAGTAACTTGACAAAGTCATTTTATACAATCGAATTAAATTGGCGATGCAATTATGCTTTTTGGCACGTTGTCACGCATACTCCTTTTATAAATGTTAATTACAATAAAACTGGTCAATATTACATTGCCCAATTAAGGTAAGGCGCCCGAGGAAACATCTTGAATGTTATTTCAACAACCTATTATTACTTAATCGCATTTTTAATTTAACTTTGTGTTAATGTATCTATATTAGAAAATAATCGACAATGTAACTAAATAACGACATGAACAATTAATCTGGTTCTATTTCATAACAATATCAAACTGACTCTCTAATGTCCTAATTCAATAAAATGCGTAAAAAAACAAATAATCGAATTAAGTTTTTTTTATAAAGTCGGAAGTAAATAAAACTTATTTCGATTAGATTCTCGAAACTCATTTAAGCGTAGTTTTATGCTTAAAAACTTTTAAGGCAACGTATGACTCACCTATTAAACCGTGTTCAGATTGGATCATTTAGAGAATAGGTATATTTTACTATAAAATAGTTTATTAATGCAACTTTACGCCTACATTTCAGTGTTTAGCTATGTGACATTGCATGTAAATTCATTATTTAAATTATTTGAATTAAGTTATGGTAGAAGTGAAACCTTCAAAAATTTTGGCAGTTCTGCCAAAATTTTTGAAGGTTTCACTTCACGAGACGAGAAACACTGTATAATGCTTCCAATCTCATATTCTCCCACGTTAAATCGTATAACTTTTTGTCCGTTTCTTTCAACTGTCGCTTTTGTCATTTTCTCGACTTTACAAATCACAACGATGCTACAGAAGTTTCACTTCAAAAACTGTGTCAATTGTGTCATTGCAACACGTGCTGGGCATTGTATGAGGTACCCTATAAAATAAAGATACCTATACATAAAAAATGCTATGAATTTATGTGTCTGTCCCTTTTCACTTTTGCTTATTCGTTTCATTGCTTCTTCGTTTCAAGTTTTCATTTCAAAACACTTTACAGTTAAAATTCCTGTTTAGGACTTAATCTGTTAATTTTAGGTAAGCCTATAGCATAAAATAACCTGGTTTCCTGCGTAGTTTCAAAATATGGAAATCCGTTTTTAATGATTTTACTTGTGTGTGTGTGTGTGAGTTTAGTGGTTTCAAACCATTTTTACATTATTTTATTTCTAATTTAACCGGTTTGGTTGAATGGTTTCAAAGTCTATTACGGACATTGGTCGAATTATTTCTTCTATTTTATAATCCAAATAAAGTAGCAATGAACATGGAAATGCTTATCCCCCATAATAAATGCACGCCAATTTGCAATTTCATCGCACCAGATAAACGTTCCCTGTCAGTTCCTACCGGTGACTCAATTGCGCCCCTCTTTCGTGTATTTTCCATCGATTCACCTAATGTAATAAGCTGAGCTATTGATTAACAGAAAGTTTATTTTCGTTGCTACAATGTTAACTATTTGTATAAATATATGCGATAACAATAAGTTAGAAATGTAGGTAATGTCCACATCGACACGTGTTAACCATCGGATGCGAACAATGTTTAATATTAATTAACACTTCGTGTTTATTATACAAAATACAGTTATTTAACTAAACACTATTATTGGAGGCTTGTAGTCAATTATATGACAATATTATATTTCGTCTTTTCTTCTCATAATTAGCATATTCAGTAGCACGGTATAACGACATGCCCTTATTAGAAACCGCGGTTTTGTTTGGTATATCGCCTCTTCAAGAATCTTACACATTATATTTCAAATAACGTATTAAAAAATAACGGGCAAATGTGCATTTGCTAGTGATAATTAAATGATAGTAAACATAAAACTTCTTAAACTAAAGCAATATGTTATAATGACTTCTGAAGATGAACTAGTTACCTGTGTTTCAACTTCCGTGCCCTATCTTCTAAATGTATATTAGTAAACTAGTTATATTTAAAAATATTTGAAAACTTATTACAGACAAGAGTTTAGTGAAAAAATAACAAATTAAATATAAAATTAGGGTTCGTATTAACTTCGTAACAAGTATCTCTCTCTTGTATTAGTCCCTTAAGTTTGTATAATTGTGTCCCTCTCTGAAATAATTTGAATGTAATATGATTTGTGTTTGTGCGGTGCGTGAGTGATGTGAGAGAGGATGGGTAAAGGAGAGTCATAAATGATATGAAAAGGTTTAGGATAATGGCGGTAATTGTCTAAATAATTCTTTTTAACTTAATAGTCATAAATATTTATACGATATTATATAAAATCTAAGAGTTATTTAGTTATTCTATAGAAGTTTTTAATGAAATGACGGACCCGCAGACACAAGGGTGCAACTATTCGAGTTAGAATCCTGGCAGGACAAATTTTGGAAATTGCATGTTCTAATGTCTTTTAATTTGGCCTTTAGTAAGGCTTCAGCCGTGGCTATACCACCTTATCAGGAAAGAGGTGTCACCAAGAAAAATAATTGCGTTCCGTTATGATAATAAAAACCATAAATGGCAAACTACCTTTTAGTAGGTCAGCGCGCTTCCATCTTTGACTATATCATCACTAACCATCTACAAGTTTCTTTATGAAATGCTAAGCGTGTAATTAATATCAGACTATTTCGGCTAGTAGTAATTAAACCATCAACACGGCATAACACCACCGTAAATTCTAGGAAATCACTTGTGTGCTTTTTCGTTAAAGATATAGATCGTTTTTATTCGCCGTACAATTGGCTATAACCACGTCGATACGAATGATATTGCGTGTCGAGAGCTGCGAACAATAATTAAAATGTAATTCTCATTCATAAATATTAGCTAATTGTGAATTAATTGATTTGTGATTTAATTTATTAACTGGGTTCGATCTTTGTGTAAACCCGTGATTTGTTACGACCCTACTTCGATACATATTAAATTTAGGTATTTGAGATTCCAAAATCAAAACTTGTCGAAAAAGCTTTAAAATATGAGAATGAATCGCTGCAAGTACTGTATCTATACTTCCTATGATTTCATAATGATGTAATCTTTTTATACTTCTGATAGAGTTTCTAATATTGAACACATAAAATTTAACAGTCTAAATTCAGAACTAACACTCCACTAAAGTCTCTTAAAATATTAAAGTGACAAATGTTTAGTCAGTTAATGTGTATTTAATTGTATTTCAGAACTTCGAGGTGGTCCGCTTGGTTCAGATGTGTACAAACTTCAGCAGTGGCATTGCCACTGGGGGGCGGTCAACGGTGAAGGTTCAGAACACACAGTCGATGGACGTTCATTCTCAGGCGAATTACATTTAGTACATTGGAATATGTCGAAATATCGAAGCTTCACCGAAGCGGCAGGACAAACTGACGGTCTAGCTGTTCTGGGAGTGCTTTTATCGGTAATTATAATTATGTATAAATTTATATCAAACAGACACAACCTTGATGATGACCACGATCGTTAGACACGAGACATATATATAAAAAAGTAAGTAGCAGCCCTTTTAACGTCCCTCTGCTGGGCATAGGCCTCCTCACTCCGAGGAGCGAGGGTTTTTAGAGCATAGACCCACCACGCTGCTCCACTGCGGATTGGCATGTTATTGGTAATATAATTGAATTGAATGAAAATGAAACCATTATAGATTTCGAAACAGTACCGTTGTAACCGATGTGTCCTTCGGCTTCATTAATAAGGCGAAGATAATTTTAGACTACTAAACTCAATCTCTAACTTTTCGCGAGATCTTTAAAACTCAATGTAGATAGTCATTGATTACGGGGCTCCTCAAATTCCCATCGGATTCGGTAACTATGCAGGTGAAACCGCAAAAAACAGCTAGATTCCTGAAAACAGTTAGATATATAGCGTTGATTTTGAATTATTTTTTTTATTTTTAAATAATTTTGGACCGTTTCGATGAAAATGTGTTGTTACATTTATATCATTTTTTATCATATATTATTTATCGTCTGCCCACTTATTTTAGTTTTTATTCCTTCTGATAATAATTAAAATAAAATGTGTTTATCTGTCACCATACAATTAATTACATACATTATAACACAGACTTTAATGACCATTTAATCTAATAACAAACTATGAGGAATATTCACTTATATGAAAAAAAAGTGAAATACACAATTTTGATACAAAAAATAGAATCGAACTTGTAATTCCATCTTTTAGAGTGAAGAAGATTCAAAAATCATTTGTTGGGTTGAGCATACACATTTTTAATAAGACACCGCAATCAGTTTCAAAAACATGCTTTTACATAAGGCATATTATAATGTTGAAGATTATTTAAGCGATAGAATTGTTTGGACTTGATTCCAGTTGCTCACAAAAGCAATATATTACACACTGTAATGATTCAACATTCCGAACCGGTGGTAGATTTGATATCAACGGACAGGCTACTGACAATTCATAGGTGCATTTTGAGCCTACGTGAATAAAGAATATTATGATTTTAAATCAAAAACAATTCATGGTACTAACGGATGGGATAAACTACATATAGGCATATGGCGTTGTATCGAACTCCTAACTCGATATTCAAATTCAGAGGTTATACTACAGATATATGTTTTTGAATAAATATATATGTCGCTGTCGTAATAAAATAGTAACAAATTTCATAAAAAGGTATTTTTGCATGCGAGCCATTTGAACATTAAACAAAACATTTATATCAAACGATAACGTAATTAGAATTTTATGGAGCCACAACGACTCGTTAGGCGATTCGAAAATGAGTTTTGACTCAAAAAACGACGTAAGAAATCGTAGTTGCTGTAAGTCTGAAAATACGAATTTCTAATAATATACTCTATATTGTACACCTTAAAAGAAATAGAGTTACATATTATAATTTAAGTTAACAGCAAATGTACAAAAGGCGATCTTATCGCTAATCAGCGATTTCTTCCAGGCCACCTTAAGGAGAAGGAAATTGTGCAAAAGTAGATAGGTGGTGCAGAAAGAGGTCATACATACTAATAATAAATAGGATACGCGTATAATACCATATATAAATATAATACACATATAATATAATATAAACTAACACATTAATTATAAAATATTTACTCAATGAAATATATACTTTTCACCAGAGTCAAAAAAGTTCTATAAAATCGACGCCGTAAATCTCTGGTTTAACATTTTTCTGGCCTCAGGAATGCCGTAATCAATAAAGCTAATTAAATACTAAACAATTATACTGTACTGTTAAGCTAAAAATGATTTACAAATTCAAATTTTTGGTGTAAAAAAATAATACCATTTTTTTTGAAGGACTTTTGCTGTATTTTGTTTCGTCCTATAAACATGGGACCTGGACCAATCTATGTAGTATTGTTTCCGATTAAAATGGTATAAAAAAGCTATTTTAGATTTCTTACGTCGATTACCTAGACTCTATCTAAACTAAAATGTCTAACAAATATTTTGGATCCATACAAAGATTAAATACGAATTCATTTCTTGTGTGTAACATGAGTTACATATTTATATTGACAACGTAATAACGTTCTGAATGAGAGGTCATCGATTTGTAGGTACATGCAATTTGATATTACGAATAACTCTATTTGACTGTCCTAATTATATAGATATTGTAATTTGAAATGTGATATTTTTGATACGTCGTAATAAAATAGGTATACAATATTACGTCATATACAGATATGCATTTAAATACATAAGTAAATAGAAAAACAAACTTTACTTTTGCTGTAAGCTTACATTGTCACATTAAGTAGTAATAAAATCTTATTGCGTTCTGAAGTTAATATTTCCGGCAACAAAATATACAATATGTAAATAAAAATAAGTGCTAAATATAAAACGCGGCGTCATTCTCATCAGTAATGTTTCATACAAAGTCTTTGTGGGAATATATTAACTTGACTATACTATGGCGTCCTTGGTAACGTTAATATATTTCGTTCTTACAAGGAAATCATTATTTGCTTAATTAGTTTTACTTTGAATATTGAAAAAAAGTCTTATTCCCGACGTCTGAAATAAACCATCTTAAATACATTTTATTCATTTATTTATACTTTATTGTAGACCACACAAAGTAATTATACATTAGGAAGGAGACTTAGTTAAGAGTTTAAAGGCAGGTGGTGAGAGCAATAAATACGCTACATACATTCATACATAAATATGTCTGAAAATAGAATACATAGATCATAAATATATATAAAAATAAAATACATAAGTACATAAAATATAATCAGATAAGAACATATATATAAGTCGCGTCGTCATTATAGGGGAATAAACTAAAGGGAAACATATTGATTTTTAAGTAATACTTTGAAAGTACGTAAAGTGTGAGGACGTTGAATTTCAATTGGAAGAGCATTCCACGAGCGTGTCGCTTCAACCGTGAATGAATCTTGAAAAAATTTTGTGCGGTGCATAGGAGTTCTCAATTTTAGACTATATGGAGACCTTAGTGCCATCCTATGCCCACTATCATGAAAGAAATTAAAGCGATTTTTCAAGTATGAGGGACTGCAAGGATCGAACAACACACGATACAGAAGAGAAAGAATGTGTAGATTCCGGCGAAATCGGATAGGTAACCACTTGAGCTTTAAACGAAATTCGGAAACATGGTCACATTTACGTAAACCTAAACCAAGCAATATTTTGAAGACGCTCAAGTTTGTTTAATTGTGACATCTTGAAACCAATTTGTAATGAGTTTGGGGTCAGCATTGGCCAGTGTTCCCTGCTTTTATAATATTTAAATGTTACATACATACATAGCATCACGCCTCATTCCCATAGGGGTAGGCAGAGACAACATCCTTCCACTTGCCACGATCCTTGCATATCTCCTTCGCTTCATTCATTCTCATTAAACCTTTCATACAAGTTCGTCGGTTTAGAGTACTAAAAGTAAATGTTAAATATAATATAAAGCATAAGACAATTCCATTATCTTAATTTTATTGAGCATGTTTACCATGAAAACCGCAATCGCTGACTCACTGATTAATAGGTGACTTCAGTGTAAATCGGTTGACCAAAGAGGATAAATTTTTCATAGAATAACGCAGTAAAAAATGAGGTATAAACGTTAGTACAGCAGTTCACAGATAGTAAACATAGGGAAAGCATAGACAAATAGTGTCCGTTAATGATAAATCTAGATCGATAAATACGAAAATCACAATGTTTTTATATTATTGTAATGAATAGTTTTTCCATTTTGGTAAATAAATTAGATTAACGGGTTAATGTGTTTCTCCTTTATAGCATGAGTCGTCAATCTTATCACATAGAAAGGCCAGAAATGCTATAAGGATATTGGTGCGGGCCACAGTTTTCTAATCAACACAATTTTATTAGTAAAAAATAACTTTTAACTTTGCGTAATTTAAATATATCGTTACTCGTATTTGTATTCCTGGGTCGATATATAAAATACAAAAATGGTTCTACTGATGTTATTTATAGTATTAAAACAACTAACCGATCAGTCCCAATATGTTACATTAGACAGATAATAATCGACGATGGTTTTAAGGCACAAAACTCAAGTGAGTTTTTTTTAACAAAGATCAATTTTGGAGTGAACTTATTATTGAATGATAGAGGCGATATGTAAAACACAAAAAAAATAAAAGTGCGTGCGTAACAATTACACATTTCAGAAGTGAAACTTCTTTGGTAAACTAATTTTCATGTCTTGTTTATATTTAGACCAATCTAAAACTTTAGATTTCCGAAATTTTAAGGGAAGGAAAAAGGAAGATATGCTAGGAATTTAATGAATTCAATCGTCATTACAATATTAAAAATGTCGAAACTTAATACAAATAATTTATTGAAATATCAAATACCGAATTGTAAATAAAAATGGCACGTGTTCTTTGCCAATATTAGAAATTATTAATTAAATTTTGATTTTGAATTTAAAATTTAGAAAAGAAAATGTATTTTATGAAAAACAGTATATTAAATTATTGAATGACGACTGGCAAATAAAANAGCAAAGAGGATAAATTATTCATAGAACAACGCAGTAAAAAATGAAGTATAAACTTATAGGAGTTCGCAGATAGTAAACATATAGGGAAAGCATAGACAAATAGAGTGTCCATTAATGATAAATCTATATCGATAAATATGGAAATCATAATGTTTTTTTTTATTGTTATGAATAGTTTTTTCCATTTTGGTAAGCAAATTAGATTAACGGGTTAATGCGTTTCTCCTTTATAGCATGAGTAGTCAATCTTATCACATGGAAAGGCCAGAAATGCTATAAAGTAATTGGTGCGGGCCACATGTCATCTAATAAACACAATTTTATTACTTAAAACAAATTTTTATCTTAGCATAATTTAAATATATATCGTTACTCGTATTTGTATTCCTGCGGGCCGTAGTTATTTAGGAGCCGCTAGATCCCGAACACTGCTTTATAGGATTGCAAAAATGGTTCTACTGATGTCCGTTATAGTATTAAAACAACTAACCGATCAGTCCCAATCTATTTTATTAGACAGATAATAATCGACGATGGTTTTAAGGCACAAAACTCAAGTGAGTTTTTTTAACAAAGATCAATTTTGGAGTGAACTTATTATTGAATTATAGAGGCGATATGGAAAACACAAAAAAAATAAAAGTGCGTGCGTACCAATTACACATTTCAGAAGTGAAACTTCTTTGGTAAACTAATTTTCATGTCTTGTTTATATTTAGACCAATCTAAGACTTTAGATTTCCGAAATTTGGAGGGAAGGAAAAAGGAAGATATGGTAGGAATTTAATTAATTCAATTGTCATTACAATATTAAAAATGTCGAAACTTAATACAAATAATTTATTGAAATATCAAATACCGAATTGTAAATAAAAATGGCACGTGTTCTTTGCCAATATTAGAAATTATAAATTAAATTTTGATTTTGAATTTAAAATTTAGAAAAGAAAATGTATTTTATGAAAAACAGTATATTAAATTATTGAATGACGACTGGCAAATAAAAATGCCACATGTTATTTGTAAATATTAAACTACCTAACTTTTAAACGAATCAGCATAAAAAACGCTGCACATCTTCGTGACGCTAATCAGACGATTTTTTTATTATTGACAGTTTTAGCGCTTGACAGTGATCTCACCTGATGGTAAGTGATGATACAGTATAAGATGGAAGTGGGCTTTCTGGTAAGGGGAAATAAACCCCATACGGTTTCTACACAGCATCCTACCGAAACGCAAATCTTTTGCTTGGAGATGGTACGTCTTTGCTGATAGAGTGGTAACTAGCCACTCAGACTAGTCCCTAAAGCCATTAAATTCACTCGCTCATATTTATCAATGTAACTCCTTTAGCAATATAGAAGGACGCTACGAGATGCCAAACTATATACGAGACATCGGTGAGAACTGTTCGGTTTTGATATTTTGTATAATTAGCGAATACCGTGTATGTTGACAAATTAAAGATATGCTTATCAGTTATCATATAAACGCAGTAATTAATGCACAGCAGCGGAGGGAAAGTGTTACGCGGAAGCGGAGAGAGTCGCCTGTTGCAAACGTTCGCGTTGCCACGATTATCTCTCATATTTATATGAGATGCGGGCTGCGATCGGACACCTAAATTGTATATATAAATTGTATGCGTGTGGTGTCGCGGATGCTTCCAATCATTGTGGCAGTTAGATTCTGTTTAATGCATTACTGCGCTCAAGGCAACAACCTCAACGATTATGTTTATAACAGTTCAATTATTAGAAAATTTCATTCCAATTTTAAATTATCAAAGAAATTAAAGTGACAAATGTCAAAGTGACGCGACACTTTTTGTAAATAATTTCCCGTCAATTAACGATGGTTAAATTATTTGAATATTTGTTAATAGAAGAATACTATTATGGCGATTTAAAAATGACGCATAAAGGTTAACTATACAAGTTTCTGTAATAAACTCCCAGTAGACGTTCTAGAGATGTCGCTTAATAAATTCAGACTTTGTTAAAAGAAAACTGATTGAAAGATGTTATTTGTAAGATTATAGAAGCGTGTGGGAGTAAACGAATTGCTCTAATTTAAATATAATTTTGTAATGATGGTAAAAAAATACCCGACTATGTTTATTGTGGACTCCTCTCAGGATAGGGGGCGAAGGAAACCTCGTAACTGTATATTTTAAGTCGTTATTTGATACCATCAGTAACACATTAGAATTAGTGTGTGGAAAAGTATATTTATTTGTCGATTCAAAGGTGCTGTAAAAGCCTATTTGAATAAAGATATACTGAATTTGAAAAAAAATATTATAAGATAGAAGTCATAAATGCTTTACGGTCTCAAACCTTCTAAATATACAAAAACTCATTAAAATCGACTGAGCCATTTCGGTGTAGTGCGACCATTATCACCGTGACACAAGTTATTAATACATAAAATGAATTAATTTTAAAGAATTCTACAGTCCATATATAAACCATATACAATATCGCGCTTATATTACTTCTATATGATATTTGCAATGGAAACTTAGGGGTATACATATCCTATAATATCAATACCAAATATAATCCAGGCGTTAAACAACTTTTTAAAGATTATTTTCTGTTTTATCTCTTATTTATTACACATACTAACTAAAACAAAGATGCCTTCTGTGGTAAACAAAGATCTTTTGTTACATCAGAGAAACCTGACAATACAATCCTTTTAGTTTTAATCTCACGCACACATGAGTACATATAAAGAATTATAGCGAGATCAACATACGAGTGGACCACGTGCATGCAACAAGGTTACCGCGATGGAGGCACTGTAACCTGCGTTTAATCTTTTAACGGTGACAACTAATACCTATTACGGCAAATTTGCGATAACAAATGCTCTTTTTCAATGCTAAAACAATACTTATACATATTATTACCGTGACGACAAAACCTTTTCTAGTGTTAACAGTCAAATAATTATTCATGAGCTCTTTGTTTAGAATTTAACCTTATGCAACATGTGTCGCGCCGTTTTCATAAGAATTGAATATTTAATTATGTAGAAATATATTAGTGACATTTACCAAAAGCTTAAATCAGTAGTAATATCACAAAAGATTTATAAACCATTCCGATATTGTTAATATTTGTTTAGGTGCTTGAGTTTTAAATATTTATTCTCCAGCATTTCTAGAAAAAAATTAAACACTATGCAATCAACATTATTATAAATATTTTAACTAATCATTAAAAAATCAAAAGCAACAAAATTGGAAACCGAACATATAGGTTGCAAGTTTCATATGCAATGGAGAATTTGTTGAAATGAAACTTCTTTAGGCGCATGAGAGCAACACTTTTACGGATGAAACGCGTGATTAGCGTCACGAAGACGTGCATCGTTTTTATACTAATTCGTTTGGAGGATAGGTAGTTTTATTATTTACAAATAAAATGTGGCGTTTTCATTTGCCACTCGTCCGTTAATACTTAAATATACTATTTTTCATAAAATATAAAATAAAAATATTTAATAAATTGTCATTTATAAATTTTAAATTAAAAAACAGATTTTATTTAATAATTTCTAATATAGGCAAAAGAATTGGGAGAACTTAAATGAATAAAAATCTGTTTTGAATTTAAAATTTACCCTCTGGTAATAGACAAAACAGATGGCATTTTTATTTATAATTCGTATTTTGAGATTTCAATAAATTATTTGTATTATAATTCGAAACTTTTAAATTAAAGTCTTTAAATTCCTAACATATCTTCCTTGTTCCCTCTCTCTAAGTCTCAGAAAGCTAAAGTTTTAGATTTGTATAATTTCTCTCTCCGGTCGAGTCGGATTGCCGTCACGTCGGCCTATGAGAGTGAAGGAATAGAGAGTACACTTGTGTACTATGCCTGCCAATCCGCAGTGGAGCAGTGTGGTGGGTCTATGCTCTAAAAACCCTTTCTCACATGAGCGAGGAGGCCTGTGCCCAGCAGTGGGACGTTAATGGGCTGGTACTTACCTTTATACAAATATCATCGAACCATACACAACCAAGCTTTCAATATGTGTACCCTGTATATACTTAAAATATATTTCTTAATTTCTAGGTTGGATCTAGACACGCAGAGCTAGACAAGGTGGTAAAATTACTGCCATATATCCAACACAAAGGAGACAAGGTTACTTTCTCCGAACCATTAAATCCTGCAAATCTTTTGCCAAAACAAAACGCCTATTGGACATATCCGGGTTCCCTTACTACGCCACCTTGCACTGAATCCGTTACTTGGATACTTTTCAAGGAACCTATTGAAGTTTCAGCGGAGCAGGTGAGACTATACGATAAATATTTATTGATAATCCAACAGCGTTTTAACAAATTATTACATAAAATACTTCGTCGCTTCAACCGATGGACGTCCACTGCTGCACATAGGTCTCACGTAATGACGTATACGAGGCCCGATCTTGCGCCGCCTTGCACCAGCGGCTACCGGCGACCCTTTTTATATCATCGGTCCACCTTGTGGGGGGTCGCCACACCAGCACCTTCGGCCCCCAAAGTTCATCGGTCCTTCGGATTATGTGCCCCGCTCATTGCCACTTCAGGTTCTCGATTTGTAGGATTCGATCACGTAGTGAAACTCCGATCATAGCCATCTCCATCGCACGTTGAGTGACTCTGAGCTTTCGCATGAGGCCCACAAAATACTTGATATACTTAAAATAAGGCCAATTACGGATTATAGAAGTTGTTATATAATATTTGAAATAACAGAGTAGATATTAAGAGGTCGGAATATGGACACAATATAAAGAAAAACTGACATATGCGCTGTGTAATTAAAATCAAAGTCAAAGTCAAAATATCTTTATTCAAGGTATTTTTCCATATATCATTTAAATCTATATCAAGATATATATAGAGTAATTAATTTACACTCACGTTTTTTTGTCTTCTAAGTATTCATTCAAAGTATAGAATGATTTCTAATTTAGCTTTCTTTTAATAAAAGATTTAAATTTAGTAAGAGACATCTCTGTAATTTCTTCTGGGAGCTTGTTATAGAAACGTACACATTAACCCTTGAATGATTTGTCAATTTTATGTAGCCTTCTAGAATTAACAGCAATCTTATTTTTATTTCTTAAGCTATATGATGTGCATTCACTTTTTTTCGTAAGAGTCAATATTTTATGGATGTGCAACAAATTTTCCTGTATGCATACGCCGTGAACTGTCATTACTTTCACTGTTCTTAATTTGTTTCTTAAAAAGTCTCTTTGACGCGTTTATATGGGGGTGTCAATTTAATTTTGTTTTTGATTTAGTTCCATGAACTTTGATAATCTCTTTACGTTCATTTAATACATCCAACAATGCTGCTTCCGTTTTCCAATTATTTTTTGTTCCTGGCTGGTGTGTGGTGATACAAACTATGATGGAAGCACGCTAATCTGGTAAGAGGCAATATACTTCTTATGGTTTTTCTGGAGCATCCGAACCGTACCGAAACACAAATCTCTTTGCTTAGCGGTACATGTTTGCTGGTAAGGTGGTTACAAGCCAGGGCCGAAGCCTCCCACCAGACGAGACTCTAGAATGATTAGAAAATGGAATTTCCTAAATTCGCTCTACCGGGTATCGAACCCGGGATATCTAGCCAGCAAAACGAGTACTAGCGCCACTACGCCAACGAGGCTGTCAAATATAAAACAGCTAAATAGGAATAAACAACTAGACACGCCATCGTAAACGATTCAGAGACACGATTACTGTGAAAATAAGAGAATGATATTTTTTGTAATTATACATAAAATAATATACTATTTTCTATCTTTTTATTAAATAAGCTTTCTTTAGAATAATTCCGTATATAGAAATATAGTAAAAGAAAATTTAGTTTTTAGCCATATTACTTTAATTTAAACACGGTTCTCAAATAATTGCATGTTAAAGTAATACCACCCTAAACTGTTGCAAATTAACAATGTAGGTATTTTGTGACTACATCGTCACTACTGATTTGTATTCCAGGAATAGATAATCGCACTCTGCAGGTAAGCAAGTGCTTCCCAACATTCAATATACAAATATTTGAACAATTAAACTTGTTAATGGTAAAACACTCCAAACCTGTTATATGTATTTAATAAGCAAAGCATATTAGGAGACGTACATTACTTGGAAAAGAAGAGATTTTGTTCGTATTTATATAAAAACTAATAATTTATCTTAAGGGTATAAAAAATAATAAGAATTACCGCTATTATTAGTATCGCTGTAATAGTGAATGTAAACAAACTTTGATGAGAATAATAATTATTTGTAACAACGACTATTTTCTATTCAGGAAGTATTATTATTAAACAAAAAAATTCGGTGAAGACTTACGTAATGTAAGAACTTAATAAGGTCTAAAGAAGAGTATATAATTTTATAAAAATATATATTATGATATTTTGAAACGTTAACCATACTACTAGTATCTTCTGTCAGTTGGGTTTCCAAGGAAAAGGTAAAAAATAACTAATGTATCGAAATAAAAAACTAGCTTATCCAATGTAATAAGACGACTGTTTTTTAAAATGCAAATAGGTAAGCATCGCGTTACGTAATGATTTTTGCCTATCGCCATTAAAAACACATTATCAATGTTTTATACATATCTCGGGGTTTATATTTCAACTAGGTATTTGTAAAATAAACATAATATATCGTTGCAACTATGTGTATTATATTATCAAGGTGATAAAATAAAGAAAAAAATTAGAGTGTCAAAAAGATTTAAAAAAACGAGCTAGACATAGGATGTTGGGGAAAAGCGAATGAATTGTAATAAGTAAAGCGATATTGTAAAATGCTGAGTTGGACTTTCATTGGCGTGGTTGTCTTACATTATAAATGTATGAATTAATTGTAGCAGTAAAAATATGGATAAAGTTATCTAATTAACGTAAATAAGTTAAGAGCAGTCAAAAGGTTGCACCGACCTATAAAAAATATTGTAGGTCTGTTGTTATTTTAATAATGTAAACAATTTCGCACATACACGATTATATTAGTGAAATTATTATGTATACAATTATAAATATTTAGTGAAAGCTTTTAAATTTCAATAAGACACATGCCATATAGCTGCCATTAAAAAAATATGTACGTATATTTATCCTTCAGACTTACATTCTTTTTAAGAAATCCATTTTCGGAATTCTCATTTAATGTAACCAGTAAAAACAAAGACAACAAATAATTACGTTCGATACGATGCTGTGTAGAAACGATAAGCGGTACAATACCACTTATCAGGTTACTGCACTTCCATCTTACACTGTATCACCACTTACCATCAGGGTACATCACAGTGAAGCGCTAAGAATAAGTTACCTACAACTGCTTTTAAAAGCTCCTGAAATACAAAATATGTATATCCTTTAAATTCTAAGCTACAAATCGCAAAGATTTGTACTAAAATGAATAATTCGCAGAATGACTCATTTGAACATTAAGAAACTAGATTAAAAAGTAGGGCATAGGTTGACACGGTCGAAACTTACGACCACTCCGCTTTCCTCGTGGGAATACATTACAAACAGGTTCAGCTTTTAAAGCTACGTACATATCAGCATCTTGCCAGAAATTTTTGTAGTTTTATGAAGATTATCGCAGTTGAATAGAGAGATTTATAAACTTATGTTAATGTTTAGGTAAGATGCATTTAACAATATTAAGAAGAATCTTTTTTTTAATGTTTTAAACTTAATAAGTAAACCAAGAGTATACCAACAGAACATAGCAAGTAGACATTACGGACTTTGTCTGTATAATGATTTAATCGGGCATTTTCCTAAAACTAGAATTATTAAACTCAATGACTTTACCTGAAATGGCTCTGAAATTTAAGTACTTATATTAGAAGTGGTACTTACATTATAAGATTCCTCTCTCCTATGAGTGAGGAAGACTGTGCCCAGCAGTGAGAAGTCATTGGGCTGCTACTTACCCTCTCTTTTAACTTATATTAAGTTCTCTCTTCTTTTACTCTTTTTGCCAATTCTCTAGACATCATTTGATTTCTTCTTTTATATAGCTATAGTTTGAGTGGGCATTGTTACCTAAGACACAATTAAATCTAATTCAGGAGCCAGTGAATCGTATTATATTAATGCCATCAATATGAGAAATGGAAATAAATTTGATTCGATTTGAAAACTTTGGCGAAAGTACTCCGTTATTTTATAGGTGATTTGATTTTATGTAATTGTCCTTGTTTCAGATCGCATTGATGAGAAAATTGAGATGTGGCGAAGCTTCTTGTGGCGTGGAGGCAATGGAACTGCTGCACAACTATCGCCCAACGCTACCACTTGGCAACCGTGAGCTGCGAGACTATGGTGGCAACTAACACTGTCTGTCACAATTTCAGGAACGTAAAATTGTGGTTAATTGCGCAGGCGAAAGTTTATAAAAAAAGCAAGGAAACAATTTAAATCAAATACCCATGAAAGCTTTAACTGGAGGATATCACAAAATTAAACCTACGGATTTCGTAAGAGTAAATGGAATTTAGCCCTATTTTGATAATTTAAAATGCATCGCCTTTTAATAAGAGAAGTAACAGTCTGCATTTTTATTAGTCAATCACAATAGTGCCTATTTTAGCAGCTAATGTATAGTCAATATGAACTCTTATATTATTGTTAATAGTTTTAAAGTATTATATTATTGTTTTCTTTTTTAACCTATATTATATATCTAGAGAAGTTATTTTTAATATAATAATTTATGATCAATATAAATTATCGAAATTGTTTTTATTACATTTAATAAAATGATCGCTCTTGTATTTTACCCAATCGATCAAGATCAAACATAAATAAAAATTATATGAGTGTTTATAAAAGCGTATATTGTTTTGCATTTTTCAAGTTTGTATCACAAACGTATGTATAACACTATGAGGCCTTCAAATTGTGCCTTCAGGTACCTTCAAAGTACCACCTCCTTTGTAATTAATATAATATATTAACCGTTTATGTCTTGAGTAATCGTAAAAGGCTTGTAAAATTCTTCTTCTTCTTATATTTTTAATTCCGATGTCAGTTAAATGTCAATGATTCATATAAAAATAATATGTTTATACTTTTTTTTGTTATCCGCCAATAATCTCAATTGTATAATATCAAAAAAAAATTAAGATAAATATTACCATATTTATAATTTAAAATAAAATTAATTTCAAATCGAATATTAGATGCGTACTCTTATTCTTAGTTTTTTTTAATTCCTTTAATAGTTACTGCATTTTTTTGGCAGTGTGTTTATACACGCCTCAAATATTAATGAGATAAAATAAATTGCATAGTTATATTAACTATGCTGTAATTGATACGTAAAGATGTATTAAGATTAGTAATTTAAA
Organism: Elymnias hypermnestra; assembly: GCA_015832385.1. Classification (NCBI taxonomy): domain Eukaryota; kingdom Metazoa; phylum Arthropoda; class Insecta; order Lepidoptera; family Nymphalidae; genus Elymnias; species Elymnias hypermnestra. The sequence goes on from JACTOM010000929.1 coordinate 5,632,417, forward strand.
TAAGTACAATCATAAGTATCTTTGTTGCATGTTTTGTTTTGCAGTATACTGCGGGATATAAGAGTGTATACAGAAATAAAGATAGATGTTTATGAAAAATTTGTTTCAAATTGTTCCCTTCCATGTTTTCCTTAAAAATATAAACTCGATTTACTACCACATATTACAAAGAACTGGATGAATACCCGGATTCGTTATGTTTTAAATTTTCTATTAACATTCACGTCAACCATACGTCTCATTATGAATAGAAACAATAAATTTTGTCATAAAAACAATTGTCAATTCCATTACAATTTTAAATGTTTGAGGTTGTTGTCAATAGAGGATTCAGAACCTATGTACCCCCACCGGTTCGGCTCTGAGCGGATCTTTTTTAAATCTTCCCAAATTTATCACAAATTATAAAAATTTCCTCTGCCGCAGCTGTCTGTTAGTCTGTCTAATCTAATGTAAGAACGCAAAAGGTGTGTGTCAATGGCAAGCTTTCTGCGGGGTCGGTGACAAAAATGGGAGTCCCACAGGGTTCCATATTAGGACCATTTCTGTTCCTCATTTATATCAATGACCTTCCTTACTTTGTTAAGGGTGATCATGAGATTGTTCTGTTTGCTGATGATACTTCGCTATTGTTTAAAGTTAATAGACGACAAACAAATTATGACGACGTAAACAGCTCTCTCAATAAAGTGGTACAATGGTTTGAAGCTAATAATTTATTGCTCAACGGAAAGAAAACAAAATGTGTAAAGTTTACTCTTCCTAATGTGAAACAAACGCAAACCATTGTTAAACTTAATAATGAGGAACTAGACCTTGTAGATAGTACCGCTTTCTTAGGTATAACATTAGATAATAAATTACAGTGGGGGCCCCATATAAGTGGTCTATCGAATAGGCTCAGCTCCGCGGCTTACGCTGTTAAAAAAATTCGTCGTCTGACAGATGTTGATACTGCCAGACTGGTATATTTCAGCTATTTTCACAGCATTATGTCATACGGTATTCTACTTTGGGGTAATGCTGCTGATATAGATGCAATATTTGTGCTGCAGAAAAGGGCCGTTCGTGCGATTTACAATATGGGTCCAAGAGAGTCGCTAAGAAACAAATTCAAGGCAGTTAACATAATGACAGTTCACTGCGTATATATATTAGAAAACTTGTTGTATGTACATAAAAACATTGACTCTTTTAATAAAAAGAGTGAATGTACATCATATAACTTACGAAACCAAAACAAACTTGTTATAAATTCTAGTAGGCTGCATAAGATTAACAACTCATTTAAGGGTAACTGTATACGTTTCTATAATAAACTCCCACAAGACGTTCTAAAGATGTCAATTAATAAATTCAAAGTCTTTGTTAAAAGAAAGTTGATAGAAAAATCGTATTATAAGTTGCAAGAGTACTTAGACGATAGAAACGCGTGGGAGTGAACGAACTGCTCTAATTTGAATTGAAATATATTTAACTAATATGATATTGTAATGATGATGATAACAAAAACAACAGAATGCCCGACTGAGTTTGTTGTGGGCTCTTCTCGGATCAGGGCGCGAAGGAACCCTCGTAACTTTAGATTTTAAGTCGTTCTGGAGTATCATCATCAGACGTTCATTAGAATTAGAGTGTGGAAAAGAAAAGAAAAAAATATTTGACGATTCAAAAGTGCTGTAATATGCCTACTTGAATAAAGATATTTTGATTTGATTTGATTTAATCGCGACAAACTCAAAAAGTACTGAAGGGATTTTTATACGGTTTTTTATAGATAGTGGAAATTCAAACGTAAGGTTTATATATGTTGTTGAACTTGACAGCTTAACTGTAAATTGATTAAATAATTGTTCGAAGTGCTAAAAAAGTCAAGCCGTCAGGGAGCTTTTATTAAATACGCTGCTCAGTCCTTTCAGAATATAAGAAAACAATGCACTGCGACGAGTACAATCCTAATCAGGTAGAAATTATCTGTGTTGTGTATAAAGAGGTATTTAATTCGTGTATGTTTTTAATTTTTTTATAATAAACTACTGTTAGAATGACCACACTAATTTGTTAAGGGGCTATACCAGTATGTAGCTAGCCACACAGATTGCTAGCTTGTCACACTGGAGTACGCGAGGGGGTATCCAGAGCCCGCTCTTAATGTCTCCGCGAGATTTAATCCGACATTGTCAATGCCTATTTAACATTGGATGGAGAAATTTTGATTTGTTATGGATAATAAAGTTTTTACTGTTTTCATTTATAAAAATAAATTTATATAATTCAAGTAATGTAGGCATTTAATTGTATTTCAATTTAATTCACATATTCGATCCATCAAGCTAATACCGCCCTGCTATAGAAAAATAGATGTAGGCATTATGGTAATGTAAGAATGAGCACACTAGTTTGTAAAGGGCCACACTGGCTGCTAGCTGGTCACACTGGGGTAACCGTGGACCGTCGCCCGCGCTTTAGTTCTCATTTTATTTTTCTGTGTGATTTCGTTCGACATCTATTTATAATCGCCGCCGTTTTGAGCTGTTATGGATAAATAAACATATTAAGTACTTAGTATTTTTAATTTATAAAACTATACATATAAGTAAATAAAGATTACTCGCTCACACGTCACGAGAATTTAATTATTGAATTTTTTTTTAAGTGACTCCTTTGCAACGTAGACAAAGTACTCTCTCACTAAGAATGTATAGCACTACATAGGCGACGCCGCACGTGTATATTTCAAATGCGTCAAGCAAATTTTAAACTCAATATGGCAATACAGTACAATTGAACTTACGCCCTCTGTTTAAAGTTTATCTATGATATGTCATTTTACAATTTTCCGTTGTGCTTTGTAAATTCAAATCTTTTAACTTCGAATTCGTATAATATAAATAGAATATTAATCCTCGCGTACATAATAAAGGAACTATACTGTTACTTTAAAATACAAAATAGAAGTGTACCAAATTGAGATTAAAGTTCCGTAATAACTGTAGCATTTGGATGTGAAATATGACGATAATACGTTCCTTCTTGAAAAATATTGATATTCAAAATAAATTAGACTCTTTCAATGCTGAATTAATTTATCCAAAATTGGTGATTTTCGACAACAATAAGACTGTACATGTTTTCGATATTACAGATATAAATAACATACAAACAAAATTTGTCCATTCATTTGAAAACAATATAGTACATCATATCGTATACAATGGCAATATTTGGTTATCTTGTAAATCGGATCAACTCTTTATTGTGAACGTTAAAAACGATGCCTTGTTAGAGGTAAAGTTTTCAAACAATACTTATTACAAGATACGAAAATTTTTTGAGTATGACTCGAAACTAATATTCTTAAGCGAAAGTGGAGAAAGGCTTCATGCCTTATTGAACAATAATGCTTTAGTAGCACAGATCGATAATGGTGCACAAGAACTAAGCATAATGTTAGAGAAAACACCACTATGTGTCAATGAGCCTATGAATTCTAAAAGTATTAATGGATTTAATATTTATATTGATATGGGTCAACTTGTATTGAAATGTCTGTCTACTGGCATAACTGATACAATTGCACCTAATGCCCAATTGCAACATTTAAATTTATGGAACGAAATGATAATCATAGCCAGTGATATGAAAATGTGGGTATTAAATCAAAACCTTGATCTAATCTTTGAATTTGAAAATACTGGGTTTTATTATTATCCATTAGTATCGCACAAAGACTATTTTTATTATATTAAATGGAATAAGGAGCAGGTGAGAGGTTTTGTGTTATTTTTATTCTTGAACAGTATACAACTGCATATTCTTGATCTGTATTTTATACATATGAATTCTCACTTCAAAATTATAATATATGTTTTTTTTTTCATTTAACACTTTATTTTAATTAATTCGTATATTTATAATAATGCTAGCTAGATTTCAGTAGTCTGTCAGCAGCAGTTTAGATAGAATAAGCATATTAATAATACACACTAATAATTTTGTCATAGTCTATATAATTTTATGTATTAACTGCTTGTCTGGATAAAATTCTTGGGTTAGGCCAACTCAAAACAGATATTGGATTTCCTGTACCTAATCTCTAATAGGTTTTGTTGAATTTGCCATCCCATGGAATTATGAGACTAAAAGAATAGACAGCGCATTTATATATCTACAAATATTTGTGCTCTATAATATTTCCGGCCCAAATTATACATTTTTTATTTAGATTTGCCACCTAGGCAGGAGTACAGTTATAAGAGGGTTATGATCTTATGAAGAAATAAAACTCATTGCTCTGTAACATCTATTACAAGAATATCAACTCTTACTAAAAATGATTTCAAAATGAAAATAACATTTCATAAATAGGTAAAGTATTGTATCAAAGAAGCATTTATCATATATGATTTACTTTCATAACAATTTTAAAATTATACTTGAATATAAAAGCAGTTTGAATTACCAAATGAATGTTCTAGATGTTTGCTAAGGTTAACTTATGCATATAGATTAACTACATCTTTATAATATTGATAATAACAATGCTATTTGTGTTTACATTTTAGGTAGAACTCTGCTATGCTTCATCACTGACATGTCAAGAAAATTTAAATATCAATAATTCATTTGGTTTTCCAACAAAATCATCATCTCAAGATACCCTGAAGATGCAATTAAAATCTTTTATGGAAGAAATTTTATCTGATTCTAAAACACCTGATCAGATGTTATCTCAACTGCAGGTATTGTTTAATGATATTGAGGATTTTGATTTTCTTATCATTACAGCATCAACACTTTGTAAACATAATCTGTCATACAAACCAATACTATATCTTCTACAAAAAAGAATCTGTATAACAAGTGATCAAAACATTATTAATTGCATATTGGATGTAATAATTAAAGCAGATTTGATGGAGTACATATATTTCAAAGGTGATACTAGTTATAAAGACATTAACATATTTGAACAAAAGTTTATAGAATTGTGTATAATATTTATATCAAAATCGGATTTGGATTTAGCCACTATATGCTGGCTGAAATATACAGAGATAAAGCCAGTTTTAAACTCTGATGACATAAATAATATCTTAAATGCCATCCCATGCAATATTAAAATTGGTGCTCTTGTGATATGGCTTCGACATATTGTCCCTACTCTTTTAGATGAAAACCCTTTTTATATTGATTTATTTGTAAAATGGACTACTGATAGAGTTTTTCTGTTGGAGCAGTCTGCATATTGGCCTAAAATAGGAGTAAAATTTGTAACAGCTATAGTTGATGTTTTAGAAACATCTATTAAAACAATTTGTGTGAGACCTATTTCTGTTGATGATTTAGATGTAATTAAAGATCACATAAATTATATTATGGAACTGAAAGAAAAATATAAAATCAATATGCTCCTAAGCGAATTCAGTTCACAAAGTCCTTCTGAAATAGCACTTATAATGTTACGTCGGTGCTATACAGAAGATCTTGAAATATTTCTGCATGAGAGTTTATCATCATATACTTCTAGGTATTTATTGGTTATAGATGACACTTTACGTTCTTTTGTGGAAAGTGAAGCTGCAAGTAGCGGAGGATGTGTTGATGGTATTCGTTTAAATATTCTGCTCAATGGTTTTCGTTCACCTACTAATAGGCTGGATTGCCTTCTTAATGTCCTTAAAGTGTTAGATGTGCCATGGGACGATAACATGTTAAAAACTGCTACCATAGCCGCTGCATCAGCCTTCAAAGATTTCACACACACAGACGCTGATCGTAATTTGGCACAAGAAATATATAAAGAACTGAATTATTCTAAAATCAAAGTTCTCCTGAAAAAATATAACTTTAATATGACTTGCACTGATTATATATTGGTTATACACAAATTAATTAATGCCCCTACGGTAGACATGAACGATTTAAAAGTGATTACAAGTATTCTAACACAATATTCAAATTATGCCAATATATTGTATATAGATAGATGTCTACGAGATTGTGATACAAAATTGGCATTGCAATATTTTAAAGATTTATCCCTGCGAAACCAACGAATCTTGATTAAGACTATTCAAAATAAATATGAACAAATAATTGCAAGTAAATCTAAAAATCCACTTTTGGGAAGAAATTATACAGATTTCTTGAAAGGATCACTATTATTAAATGTTAAAGAAATTAATTCCATTGAAAATTTGTATTATCTTAAAAATTCTTATAATATATCGCTGAATTTAAATACGATCAATAGTAAAACGAGTCGTGACAATGCACTAGCGAATTTAAAGCACGACGATAAATTTGTATCGTGTTCAAGTCGCAGTAAATGTGTTTTACAATTAGTAAGTGGTGGTTCAAGTCAACAATCAAAATTATTGACATTATTAAGGCGAACTTCATCTCATGAAAACGTAAGAGTGTTTGTTGAATCTCTCATACTGAATATTACATCAAATGAAAATGAAATTTCAGTCTTAACAACATACAAAGATGGACAAAATTCTTCCCTTTTACTAGAGTCATATAGCATATTGTCGGAACTTTTATCCAAATGTGACGAAGAATATTTGCATAACTTACTCAAATACTTGTCAATACTTAATGCATTGATAAACGCAAGTGTCATCCTGCAAAACCTCGCTGTTGTGTGGAAGTTTCAATACATATTTTTACCGATGACATCGCTCGACACCTTGAATGATTTAATTACTTATTTCACGTCTAACCAAAATTACTTCGAATCAGAATCTGCTTCGTTTGCCAAAAGTGACTTCATTTCTTTGAGAATTATAGCAAATGTAATGTTAAGGCACTCAAACGTAGATAGTAACTTATTAAATATAAGGAATAAAGTTACTAAAAAGCTTTTAACAAAGATCGTAGCTTTGCAGGATTTTGATCAAACTTTAGTGACTAGCTTGTTACTTAATCTGAGCTGCGATGAAATCGCGCAGGATAAAATTTGGGTATTGGAGTTGTTGCGAGGCCAATCAGAATTGTTATCTCCAGCTGCTATGGAATATGTTTCCAATCCTCTTATTTGTCGCACCTTTGAGCTTGAACATAGCCTTCCAGGAAGCGGATTTTCCTATCCTCCGCAATATATTCTAAAATCTAAATTCAATATTGACATGTCCAATATTGCTCTGCCGGAAAATACTGAAGAGACATGGGACGTTAAGGTTTTACTATTCTACATTTTAAGAAATAATCCTAATATAACCTTTGAGCGCCTTTCGGATTTGTGTCAAACATTGAATATTTCGAAAAATTATGGGTTGTCTTTACTATTTGTGTCATTGCTCACAAATTGGAATTTAAAATACAAGATAGTAGAAAATGAATTAGGTTTCCGAGAGCTTTGTACGGAGAACGACCGTGACGGTTTTTCCTCTAAATGTACAACTATTTGGCAAAGTGTTGAGGATAAGGGATTTTTAAAGGACATTTTGAATGATTTTTGGAAAAATGGGGAATTAGTCCTACATGGATGTCAAGTTTCAGTTAATCCCTATTACTATGAAGTTTATTTATGCATCAATAAATTTATTTCAACTTTGAATAATAATTCGAAAAATTTGAAAGAATTTTATTTATTGAATTTCCTAATGGGTTACCAAAGGAAAAGCGCCCCAAAACAATATGAATTTGAATTATTTTCGGTTAAGGGCATGTTCCCTGAAATTGGATATTACAGACTACCCTTTCACCTTTTCATGCGTGACGATATGTGGTCAAATTTAAAATCTGAAATCACGTTGGAGACATACGAACGTTGGCTACCAGTAGTGGGGCTGTTATCTCTCAATAGTGAATTACAAACGGCAAGGGATATGATCTGTAGCAATGCGGTCAAACAAACCATGACAAACAGGAAAAGACCAGACGATAACGATCGCGATGCTAAAGACACCGAACCTTGGCGTTTAACATCGTTAGAAGAACCATTGCTTCGCACCGCTCATAAATGCGTAAGACACATTGCAAATATGGAATGGGCGGGTGCATGTCTATTCTATGTGCTGCAAGGATGCGCTAGAGGTGCAGATCAAGTGGCGGCTGCCCAACTCTGCTACCAATTTTCCCAGCGCTGGGCCACCATTCAACCAGGCAATCGCGCAGTGAGACAAATGGAAAAGCTACACTCCACACTTTCAACTCGACATGTGTTACACAAAATAGAGTGGGCGTGTGAAGAACTCCTTCGCCTTTCCAATGAACCGGGTCAACTAATCCACGCTTTATATTTACATCCCAATTTTGTTGAAAAGATCTCGCGTCACGATGTCAATCGCGCGGCAAATGAGATAGCTGATAAGAATGGTGTTAATATAAGTTCAATAAGGATACAGCTACTTGAAAATTTACTTTCTAAAACATACAAAGACAACAAAAGCGTACATGGCATGGAAATGAAGGATTTAATAACAGCTAAATATATTCTCAGGGCCACTTGCCCAAAAATGGGGGCTATTTATCTGTCGAGAATAGCATTCGATGATGAAAGTGATCAGAACAAATGTAAAAAGCTCAGAGCTTTACAGTGTTTGATTAGCGTCATCGATTCCGACAATGCCATTAAATGTATTTCACGTCAACGTAATGAACTATGGCCCTCTCTATTAGAACTTTTATACGTGGTAAAACTCGAAAAGATAGATGTGCCTTGGCTGATTGCTCCATTTATGCAGAATAAAAATTACGCTTTGTGCCAACTGTTACAATTTGCAAATAATGTTGAGAGTTTAAAAATTGCAGCCGAATTGGCGCATAAATTTGGAGATGTGAAACTGATACGTGATATGATACCTATGTTACTACGCGTTTCCTTACTTGATGAATTGATCCCTGTACTTTTAAAGGTTCAAGCTCCCCCTGATAATATAATCTATTCAGCTTGGCGAGCTATAATGTTAACCCCGTTCCAACGCGCAGATTATCCTATCACTGATCGTCAAAAAAATAAATGCCTTAATGTGTTGAATTTGCTACCAGTTTGTCCAGTTATTAAAGATGAAGACTTGATTGAAATATGGAAACATTGCGTTAGATGTAAATGCCTTGGGTTGGGCTGTTTAATATTGCCATACATGACTATGGAAGCTCGGCAAAACCTCATTGAACTGCGTAAAGTGGATAAAAGGAACTTAATAATAAGTTTGAAAAATCTACATACTGAAAGTTATCTTGTTTCAGGGGCTATGTATGTTATAGAGAACTTAACTCCAAAATTATATAGATAAGGTAACTTAGTTTTAACCTTAATGTTCGCATAAGTTGTATACATATAATTGTCATAAAAGAGATGTACCTACTAGCATTTTTTAAAATATATCGGTTGTAATATTCAAAACTGTTTTATTTACTATAACAAAGCATGACTCTAGTCAATGATGAAGTCAATGACAATACAGTTTATTACATTAATAAGTGAACCAGGTAAGAGTTAATTTTCAGAGAAATTTAGAAAAGCTTTATACTTATAAAATGTAAATAAGGCATAGCAGCACCAATTTCCTGTTATTTGTTACTACCCACGGCCTGACACCTAGCAATTCAAATTCAAACATTTATCTTGCAGGGATTAGATCTAGGGTCTACTATTATCGAAGTTAGTACATTACTGAACCGTCAAGATATTAACTGTTTGAAGTAAAAATTCTTTACGCACGTTTATCTTGCGGAGTAAACCAATGAATGCGTTACTAATAATGTGAACGGAAGTTAAGTGGGAGATATTAGTGAAGATGGAAACAACGAATATACTTGTATAGCGTACATAATGTAAATATATGTAGATCATATATGCATGTTTATTTTTTGACAATCTTCATTTTATAGATTACCTCATACAATGTATACATTGCAATGCCGCAATTGACACAATACTTTTGAAGTAAAAATTTCTTCACGCAGGGTTGGCTGTAGGTGATCGGGCGAGACGAACATAACAAATTTAAATATTTGTGGAAAATTAGGGTATTAGGATACCGCATCCGTAAACAAAGACAGACGGTAGTACTAATGACACCTTTAATGATGGGACGGAAATATATATATATATATATATATATATATATATATATACACACACACACACACACACACACCGGGTATTAGGAGTCCAAAGCAGTCGGCTAATACCCGTTATTACCATTATTTACACTCCATCATGCTAGTACAGTTAAACAATCATAAGGAGTGATTAATAATGAAAAAAATAAGTTTTCCAGACAATATTAAATATTTATTATACATACGAAACAAAGATGAAGACACAACAGTTAAATTAACTAACTTTAAAGAGGTAATAATAAATGATAGATACTCTGTAAAGCTTGAATCTAGAAATTGTTTAATGTATCTTATGCCCTTTAGACTTCCTACACAAAATATACATAGCTTCACTAGATGTTATTGATTTCCATGTTGGCTTATAGCTAATAATGAAGAGATTGTCCTTATAAACCTCACTCTAATGTTTATAGTTCATAATCTAGATCAATGTATTTTAGAAAGAAGTGTACGGGAATGAATGCTTATGCCGCACATAAGGTTCAAACGGTTCAAAGAGATTTCCTCACGATCTTTTTCTTCACCGCAAAGCAAAATGCTGGAAAACGACAATCGAGCATGTTACCTTCGTTTTTATATTATATTTTATTTAGAAACTTAGTGGTGCCTGCACAAGGTTCGAACCCTCGATTTCACTAATCGCGAATCCACTAAATATAGTAAATATATTATTATCGAAGTGAAACTTCTTTAGGCCCATGAGGGTAAAATTTTGATGGATAAAACGCGTGGTTAGCGTCACGACGATGTGCAGCGTTTTTATACTAATTCGTTTGAAGGTTGGGTAGTATTATAATTTACAAATAACATGTGGCATTTTAATTTGCCACTCGTCATTTAATAATTTACTATACTATTTTTCATAAAATGTAACATAAAAATATTCACATAAATTCTCTTTTCTAAATTTTAAATCCATAAACAAAATTGAAATAATAAGTTCTAATATTGACAAAAAACATGTGGCATTTTTATTTACAATTCGTCATTTGAGATTTCAATAAATTATTTGTACTAAAGTTCACTTTTAATATTTTAATAACAATAGAATTCATTAAATTCCTGACATATCTTCCTTTCCCCTCCATCTAAGTCTCTGAAATATAAAGTTTTAGATTTATAAATATAAACACTTAAAAATTAGTTTGCCAAAGAAGTTTCACTTCTGATATGTGTATTTTGTACGCACGCACTTTTATTTTTGATCCGAAAGTTTGTGTTTTATAATGAGTACATCACAATATTAAAGTACATGAACAGAGAGTGCAAATATGAGCATTTTTACCTTTAATAGATGTTTGTGATAAGTAATCCATATTTTCAACATATGATAAAGATAACTACATCATAAAATAAGCTTAATACCTTTGTAATAAAATTAGTTAATGTATAAATCAAAAGATGTGCATGTTGAAGAACAAGCATAACAACTTCCCTACAATGTATTACATATAGATTAAATCCTGTAATCATCATCACAAATAATGTAAAAGCTGGATGATATGAAGTGAACAGGCTTATATTCAAAATGCTTAAAATCACTGTGCAACAATTGCATTTAGAGTAATTAAATCTTAAGCATAAACCACTATAACAGTGTCTACATTTAGATGCCATCAAAAGCTGAATATAATTATATATCTTCTCTATAAAATGAGATAATTTACTACAGAGAAAATTTAACATATAATCAATATCATTACTTTCATATATTTTTGAAGGAGTAATATAATAATTTGTAATTTCTTTATAACTTGACAAGTCAAGTCGTTCAGAATAGTCAGTCATTTTGTGCCCTCACATACGGATTACAAGTAAAGGGCAATGATCTAATGTGTGATGCTGCAGGTAAAACCATATCAAACATAGGTGCATATATTCCATGTCCACGAGCCAACTGTTCTGGTGTTTCATCAGAATGATTTCTTCTTCTAGATATTTCCACAAGATCTTCTCTTAGGAGCAAAATCAGTAATGTAGATTTACAATGACTTATAGCTGCTGCCAAATGGAGAGGTGTTTGTTCTGAAAAGAAAAATAATATGGATAATTTTTCATGTGTTAACATCTTATAAATCGAAGACCGCCACTTGCATGCATAAAAAAGCATGTTTCCTTGTACCTCTACAAGCGAGGCAAGAACGGCCCAAGCGTTCTGCTTGTGACACATTTAACTTTCTTTGACTCCATCGTCCAAAGTGTTTGGGACATTGTTAATTACAATAACAATTTATCATTAATATTTTCTTATGATGTTATCATGGTAAATTATTGTCCTCGACCAGGCTTTAAGGACAACTAAATCTTTTAAATTGCTGATAGGTTAGCGTTAGACTGTGATCCCAACTGTTGGTTAGTGATCATACAGTGTAAGATGGAAGCATGCTAATTTGGTACGAGGTAATTTTCCTGTTATTATTTTTACACAGCATTATACTGGAACACAAAATTAGTTATGCTAGCAAAACAAGTATTTACACCAATGCAGCAGGGAGGCCAAAAGTTAGCCGGCAACGTTGATGACACTGACCATGATGCAATATAAGACAATCCTATCCTTTGTGGCCCAGTGGATATAAATGTAGATTCTTATCAAGAGTCACCGGCTCAGATCCTGAGCAGATACCACTAAGGTCTTTGTAAAATTTACATGTCTAATTACTGCTTAAAATTCCTCATTGCGTTTTTCTCTAAAGGAACATTGTGAGAAAACCTCCACATCCCACGTGCAATTCTTGGATATATGTAGTCTGACCATGCACAGAGGTTGTTAGCTCTAAAAACTCTCTCTACAACAAGTAAGAAGGTCTGTGCAAAGCACTAGATTGCTACCTATAAAATTTGTTTTTATATATAATTACAATTAAATCATCATTTACCTCCATCTGATAAAGCAGTAGGATCAGCACCTGCTGCTAAAAGTCTGGCAGCAGAAGCATAATTATTCCAATTACATGCGGAATGCAAAGGAGTCCACCCAAGCTCTGTTTTAGCACTTACATTGGCTCCAGCACTAAGTAAAAAGGAGATAATATTTATATGGTTACTGTAAGCTGCTCTATGTAGTGGAGTATAGCCATCAGAATCTCTTGCGTGTACCAATCCTGGTTGTTTTGTTACAAGTTCTTTCAAAGTCTCAAGTTCTCCATTTTCAGCTGCCCATAAGATATGATCAACAGGATTCTCTGTAATATGTAAAATATAAGTTCATAAAAACTATCAAAAATTATTAATTAGAGGTGTCAATCAAGCTAAAATTTTATTTAAAATTAAATACAGGAAACTATAGATGTTGGAGACATTTAATAATCATGTTATAATATGGTAATATTGTTGTTATCGATTTATAAGAATTTTTCTATTATCAGACAATTTAATTCTATTCATGATATTTCAAGAATCGCATAGAATAATTCAACACTATTTTCTTTGTAGGTCCATAAGTTAAAGCAATAATATATACATGCTTAAGATGTGATAAAACATTAAAGTAACTATTTTATACAATTTTTGCTATGCTTTATTAAAAATAGCGAAGCTGTTACTAATAAATGTACCTTTAGGATTTTTCACAATATTAACATCTTGATCTGCATCGTCCCAACCAGATACAAACATCCCAGAAGTTTCAGGATTTTTCTTGCAACGCTCAATTTCTTCCGATATTTCTTTAAAATCCTTTATCTTAAATTCTTCCTCTTCTGATTCGGACATGATTGATTAATGTGATCTGTAAGGCAAAATGTAAGGACAGACATTGTTTTTACTATTCAAGGCGAGGGCATATAAATGAGAGCCATTGTATATTTTTAATATTATATGAATAAACCTTTTATTGTTAAAGTACACTTAGCGAGAAGGGCAGATTTGACTTTAGCGGAAAACATTACCAACTGCTCAAAAATAGATTGTTAATATTTATCAAAAAATACGTTTGTAAAGAGATTTGAGATCACTTTAAGGCAATAATTCAAGCCAAAGGTTTATCGGAAATCCATCGTCTTAGTATATAAAAACAAAACCTTTAATATATTAAAAGAAAACTCTTCTTAGTTCCTTGAATTTCTTAAATAGTAATCAGGATTCAGGAATCTAAAACTATAAGACTAGAAGCATAGATAACAGTTAACACCTATATAGGTATTATCTATGGATAACACCTATATATATACTAGAAGTAAATCAGAATTAGAGATTAACTACTAGTCATGACTCACGAGATAATTGGAAATTTGATGTACACGATTAGACTTAAAGTGATACTAATGAAATAAGAAATTCTCCCTCCTTGAAAATTTAAATTATGCAATAATTTTAGACTTAATGAAAGTATAAAATCATTGCCTTCCCCTTGAAAAGGAAAAATAAAATAAACATAATTTGTACAATCCAAAGATAACTAAATATTTCTAGCAAAATTTGATGCAAGAGAAGTTGGTGAAACTTGTTTTTTTTTTAAATTGTAAATAATATTTGTTTACCTAAAGAACTGTGAGCTACATTTACATCTACGTCGTAATAATATTAAATTCCTTCTATTGCTCTTCTTACTTAGAATTTAATGGTTTTATAATTAGGTATCACACACATTTAGCATATTTAAAAGAAGAAATTGTAAATAAACAATTTATATGAAATATTATCTAGGTCCTTGGTTTAACACATTATTATGAAACTCGAACAACTAAATATTAATCAATCATCCCAACTATATTATTTTGCTCCAGTTCATCATATACTATTTATATATTACTTGGTTATTGTATGTTATTATTCTAGATAAGAAAATTACCGAAATGAATAATAAACGTTAACAATATTTTTAAATAGCAAAGTATTTAATGATGTGTACTATATTTTCTTTACTAAATAGAAAATGACAACACTAATGTCGGCCATGATTTGATTGGCATTATTTTCAACATGGCGCCCAGCCTAGTTCAGAGTGTGTGTGTGTGAAAGTGCAGTGAAATTATGTTAATATCAATTGTTTATAGTGATAAATTTAGTGTATAAGTGAAAAGAGTGTGCATTAATGCAGCGGTTATCTTATAATGGCTTTGGATTTACGCTTGCACTCTCCTGCAGGCGCGGAACCTGTTGTTTATACATGGCCCCTCACATCGGGTCATGGCTCGGTAAGAAATTTATACTTGTGTATTGTAAAACACAAACATTGATAAACTAATAAAAGTTAATTAAATAGGATGCAGGTCAACGTAAGATAAATGTTTTAGCAATTTCTAATTTATTTCTAATACTGTCATATAGTGTAGATTAATTGTACAGCTAGGTGTGTATATGTATGCATTGGATTGAGGTTTAATTGCTCAAAACGTTCAATCTTACTTATTAGTACATTTTGCTTATCTCCTATAGTTTATCGTTAATGTTTTAAGGTATATACTCATAATCGATGTCTCATTGTGCTACCCATCACATGGACCATGTATTGTGGAGTGTATTGACCTCGTGTTTTGTCAAGGTGTCGGCTTTTTTTAGATATGTACACACTGTTGCGTAGTCTTTATCCGTCCTTTTTTTTATTTACATTTCGCGCATTCAAAATAGAACAGAAACTATCATACATTTCTTCATAGGAGCATTAAATTTTAGGTTGAATCATATTTAGATTATAGATGTTTTCAATTTTCAGTATAAAATGTAAACAAAACATAATTTTTGGTTTCCTTTAGATAACCAGTGATGTTGAGGTTAAATTTTATGGATACTTTCTTTATTGATGACAATATTAAACTTACTTGTAAATAATAAAAACATGCTGTTTTTATTGAATATCCTAGTTCATACTTTTGTAGAGATTTTAATTTAGGTATCAACCACAAGTTTTGGTAGAGAAAACAATTATTTCCAGAAATGACCTTGCTAATGAAATAATGCCAGAAATGAATAAATAATTTGGTAACTTGTTGGGTCATTTTAACAATAACATATATGGTCTGTGGGTACTCAGTATGGATTTCAGGACATAAAATTTATTACATTTTTTTACATTCTTTTTTTTGTTTTAACCAAGTTATTTGAATTAAATTCATTTTAAAGGCTGCCATTTAGTAGATAGGATCATTGTTAAAGGTCAATAAATATTACAAAGGAAATAGTAATATTAAACAGTGAATATAAGTATTATTTACACTTTTTTGTAGTTTATAATGAAAATCTATGTTAGATATTACTAACAAGTAATTATCAACATTAAATAACATTTACTGGGTATATAACAGTTAAGATTTATGTACTTATTATTTTAATATATCAAAATAATAGCAATTAATAAACATTTCCACAATAAATGAAAATATTTATACATAAATATGTTAAAGTTGATATAAAACTTTATTAAAGATTTTATCTTATTGCAAGTACACAGTTTTGCACTTAATTAATTTAAAGTTTCAAAAATTATTCTTGTTTCTTTAATTTGGTATAGTTATGATTTTTTATCATAAATATATATTGTTTCAAAGAAATCCTTTTTTCTAACCCTATTTATCTAAAACATTTTTGTCATACAACTGATAAGGAAGTTTGTTATTATGTTACAGTGATTATAGAACTGAACATAGTTACATAATATTATTCTGTATCATTAATCATCAGTATTGAGTTTCTAGTTTTTTTATTTATTAAATGGGTAGAACATTAAACTTTTTTAATTCCTTTATATTGTGAGACTTTCCATTTACTATATGCACAAGCAAATATACATTCCATAATTCCTTAATATATAGCAGATTTTCAATCTTTCTTAAAGAAATCTTTGGTATTTTATTTTAAAAATATTTATTGTAATTATATAATATGATTTTGTGGTTTTTAGCTCAAATTATAGACTGTAGTTCAGTTTTTTAATTGTAATATATGTTGACATGGTGTATATTTTGTAAAACACCAATATAGAATATTAATAAATGTATAATTTCTTCTCCATTCTGGAAATGATTTTAGTCCATTATACATTTACTTTGAGTTTTAGCGTTACTTTCTTGATTTTTAAAAGTTTTAGACAATCTATATTTAACACATGTTAATGAAGGATATCAATATTGATAAATAATAGAGAGAAAAAATGTTATGCATCTTTTAACAACTGTAAATATATTTGACATATGTATAGTAACTGTCAATTACAAACTTAAAAAATATGATGTTCACTACATACAAAAAAATTAATTCATATGTAACATTTTTTAATTTATTAAATGGTTTGAACTATATTCAAACCATTTATTAAAATTAATAATCCAGTTGTAGAATTGGTTATGGGTTTGTTCTACTATATTTTTATCTGTTAACAGTGCATTGCTTATTTGAAAAATACATTAGTGTGATAAAATCTGCATTCTTGTCCTACTTATATAGTGTGAGATATGATGTATTATATAATTTGATAATGCTAATACTAGTATATATTTTTAGTACATGTATATAAAAATAAATATAAGACTAATTTTTTCTTTACATTTGAGTTTACATTATGATTATTTTAAACTATTATGTAGAAATAAGATGAGTATTAAAAACAGCATAAGCTAGGTTTTATTATAATGAAGTAAATGATAAAAATTTTCAGGGTTTAGATTAACTATCTGTATATAATTAGAATAGATTGTGGTGCCCTAAAGAGTTTTATAATCATAGCCATGGGCTGTGTATTCCCCACTATCATAGTCCTTTAGAACAAGAAACCCAACATAGCTGAAAGAGATTATTCTAGAACTAAAGGCTTAACACATTATTTGAAGCACAGTGGTGTGCTAACCCAGAATCCCTAACTTGAGACGAATACTGAGAATTTCTTAACAGAACACCCAATATCAATGTTCAGTACACCTAACTTGGGTCTTGAGCCTAGAATCTCAAGATCTGTAGTTGAATAATCTAACCGTTATAAAGGGGTTTTTTTTGTTTCAATTATGTAAGGATTAACAGAAACTGTTAAATTTTGAACTGATGACATGATCTTTGATGTAAAATTTATTGATTTTAATTAAAATCGTCTAATATAGTTAAAATGTAATCTATGTTGTAATCTAGGCATGCTTACCCTAATTTTGGTAAAACAAGAAGATACTATTTTTAAATAGATTTCACTATTATTATCCAACATCAGATTAGAATTATACACAATGTTAAAGCTGCATAAATTAATTAATGAATGTATGACCTAATAAAAATAAATGAGAGCCATGCTTAAAGTATCAGTTCTTTTCATAATTTTACACTGTTATTATTCACTGATGACTAAATATACTGTTTTTACAAACAAAACAGAAACATACTTGTGGTTATCAAAACAAGAATGGCCTTAGATCTCCTTTATCATGTTTAGTAGATGTCAAGAATATTGATTTAAAAATGTAATTTTTTCGTGATATGGTATGTTGTGAATCACATAGTACATTTTGGCCTGCTTTGCATCCATACAAAATAGTATCCAGAGTGTTTCCAGAACACTATGCACTTGAATGACTGTGGATAATTAATTGTATCACGGAACAATGCTCTTTTTTTTTTGCTTGTAGCATCAATTTGTTGAATAACTCTAATATGTGCAACATACAATAACTAACTTTGTTTGTTACAGGACAAACACGATGGAGCCTTAGAAATAGTAGAAACCATAAGGTAAGAATACAATAAAGAATTTTATTACACACTTTCAAAAGTCATTGTCTCACCAAGACAAACGTAAATGTTATAATATGTAATTGGGTATGGCGAATAAGTAAATCGGAAGAGAGAGACGATACCCAATAAATGATGAATTTCTTTAAGAGTTTTGATTTATAAACTGAAACTAAATAGAAAATTTCTATTGCCAAATGTTAGCTATATATGTATTCTATACATATAAATCAAATCAAAATCAGAGGCCTAGAGCCTTGAAATTTGTTAGGAATATTCCTTTTGCCGAGTAGAGGTCAGCTAAGAACGGATTCGGAAAATTCCACGCAGACGAAGTCGCGGGTTGAGCTAGTTATTATATACATGAAATCTTAAAGTACATATACAACACACTACTTTTGAAAAAAGTCGTTACTAACAAAATCATCAAAGTTTATTCAGCATTCCATGTTTATTTCAATAATTATTCTTTGCAAAGTTCACCTATTCTTGATTATTTTTTTCCAGTGTTTACGCAAATAAGCTTGAATAAAAAAATCGTTGGAATATAACATTTGATAATATGTATAATCACTAAGGTTAAGGTAAATATTTCCTACCTTGAATTTACAGAACCGAAAAATACAATAATAATCCATGGTGGTTATAATGATGCTCGATAAGAATCGAAAACGAAACTATCAGGATTTTGTTATCTAGTTTAATTAAAAATACATTAGTATTCTTTTACTTTTTGTCCGGTTTTAATATTGACATAATGCTCTAATAATTTTTATTACGTAAGTATTTGATTAACACTAAGGACGCCAGGGCGATGAACCGCCCGAACAATTTTGCGTGTACAGATGACTTATACTAGCCCTATTAGCCGACCTGGAATAAAAAACAATACATTCAATTGAAATTACCAGCTCCGATAAGTATACATTTCCTAGTTAAAGCCGGCCATGTTTCGTCGTTTATCAGTCTTAGTAATAATTATTATTAGGGATGCCATACTTACATTTGCTGTAAAAGAAAGGCGAGAAATATTTTTTTTGATAGTCAAATATACATTTTTTTATTTCAGCCTTTGAAATCAATAAATCTCTATATAAAATACTCGGATAGACAAAAGCAACTTTGTGTAAATATTTTAAAGTAAATATTCTACAGTCATGCCGAAACTGAATTTGGCCTTACAATAAGTACATTGGTGTCTTTATTAGCTACTAATTACCCCGTGCAACTTCTTACGTCACACAAGAGGGAAGGTGACAAAACAATTTACAGATTACCGTGATTTTTGAGATAATATAAGAATAAAAAATATTTTGATTTGATTAAACGTTTACGTAGCGCACGCGAGGAAGCTCTTGAAGTAAATATGTGTTACTCATTTTTGCTAAATTTTTATTTAATACTCAACTGCTATCGAAAGTAACGTGAATTTAGAGCTATTTATATGTAGCCTTCATAAATAGGTTATACAAAGCCAAAATAATTTTTCATTTTAAAGTAGTAGTTTCTGAAATCTACCATCTAGCACGCATTTCTTAAACTCTGCATAAAAGGAAGCCATTTTTGTGAGCTTTCAATTGACGGCGCTTTGCAATTTCTCGCAAAATAAATTACATTAATTTATATTTGAATAAACATTTTTAACACCGAGTGTCATCCACTAAAGATTTAAAAAATGTATTTGAACTTGAGTGTTTGAATAAAAAAGTATTTTTTAACGATTGAAATACAAGCAAGATTTATGCTGAGGGAATAGGAATTGAAAAATAAACAATATTTTCAACAAGCCCAACAACTTTGAATAATATTATAATATATGGAAAAATTCCGTGCGAAGCTCGACGAGCTATCTAATTTGAATAGAATATTACACGTGAGGTGGGAAATATCCGGAGATATGATCCGTTTACATCTCACCTGTTTTGCAGGTCGGAAATAAAGGAACTAGTTTGGCAAGTTGACCTGTTTGGTCCCGCGCCGACCGAGGGTGGCGAGGGCGGACACGACCTCCTCTCGACCGGACACGTTCACTCTTCCTTTATGACCTTGAAAATGAATTGGGATTGCCCTTGCAACTATTTAAATGCTTTAAAAACGACATGATATTGTTTTATATGTTTTAGATAAACCAACTTGTTTCAGTATAAATATATTTGTATAATATAAAACTTTCCTGTTACAATGCTTAACCGTGATGAACTCCGGTCAACTGATCTTCACGAATTTATTATTCATTTAAAGATGGGTACATCTTTAAAAATAGTTATTTAAGTTTAAGCAGACGAAAGTATCTCCGCTAGTGCTATATATTAAAAGAAAGTATATCCAAATAGAAAGTATAATATAAGACCTTAAAAAAAATGATATGCATATGAATTTTCCTAGAACATAATAGAATATTAACCTAAGTATCAAATATGAGATAGACATGAATTGCATATACATAACTATCCTTTTACTAACAGCTTAACTACTTTATTATTATTTATTTATCCGCAAGTAAGGGTTAAATTACTTTAAATATAATTGCACTTTAGGTGACCCGGTAAAACTTCATACACTCTAAATTTGATTCTATTCATATACTGATTGTTGCCAGCGGTGTCACCCACGTAGTAGTCAATCTTATGGGAATATGGAATATCACTTTCTAGTCCTCAAATTATTTATCACAATTTATCTCACGACACCCTTTATTCGTGATGATCCTTTCCACGGTATTTATAAAAAAATATCAAGCTCTACAATCCATTCAGTGAAAGTTAGATATTTCGGCTCTATCTTTGAATGTTTCGTAATTTTTTTTAACTGTCGAGAATGAACTATTGTTATAATTATGATGCTATCTCCGGTCCACGGGTGCGAGTACTCGCTTCGCTATCAGAAGACCTGAGTTCGATTGTCGGCAGGGCAAATTTTTGAAATTGAATTTTGCAATTCGTTTAGAGTGTGCAGCTATAGTCAGAGTTAATTACAACCCAACGTGGTAAGACTTACTGCCAATCATAAATGGTAAATTACCTCCTTCTAGGATAGGGCGCTACCATTTTAGATTGTATATTAACTTACTATCAGGTGGCTAGCGCTTGGATGTAGTCTACGTTCAAGCGGTAGCTTAACAAGAATTTAAATTTTTATATAGACTAGAACACCCTAACGCTAAGGTTCAATGTAGTATTACTGAAACGCTTAAAATTTCATCTTTTATGTCTTCAACCAATACACACACCACTGTACATACTTTTCTTGGATTCTTTTACATGCAAAGTAAGACATTAAATTCTGACTGCTTACCATAGCAAAATAAGTAGAGATGATGAAATCGATAACTTTGACCTTTTGTGGTTTTTTATAACTTAGTTTATAAACAGCTGTTGAATATAGCCGACTACCTCTGTACCTGCGAAGCACCTGCTACGGAATTGCAGAAAGGTTAAAAATATGTTAGCTGCGTAAGGTGCTGTGAGCAGCTGTTGCATATTAAAAGAGCGACCCAATCATTAACATTGAACCTTTTGTTATACTTCCAACAATAGGGAGACTTGAGAAGTTAGGCAATGAGTTTTTTTTTTTCAAGTTTATTTGAGATTTGTATTCCAACGATTTCTTACTTGCAAATAAATATTGTGGTTTTCAGTTATGAATTACTTTTATACCAACTTGAGATTCCCCAAAGTGTCATCCATGCAGTGCCCTATTCTGTGGCATTATGGAGAAATTCATATTCAGTGACCATATATATTGCGAAAGGACTTTGCTAAATTTCAAGTTAATCGCAAAAGATGACCTCTGTTTCGAGCACATTAAGTGGGTATTTTTGAATGTCTCGTGTTGAGCGAGTTCGTAAGTTTAGTGATCTAAAACTATCTTCGCATTGTTGCCATTCTAATGTAACCTATTTGGGGCACATTGGTTGGATGGTTTCAAAGTCTATTAAAGCAATACTTAGAGACATATTTTATGTTTTATAAAACGGATATATGTATAAATATATCTCTTAGACATTGTCAATGGTTCTGTAGCTTTACGCGTTACAATACCTTAATATTGACATTTACAATCTTTATATCTATTAGATATTGTATTAAATTCTTTCATCGTAAGCAGTTGAACTGAAGGATCTGGAAAACTCTGGAAGCCTTTTTAGGAAATTCCAAAAAAGTGGTATTTTTGTGTAAAAGTGGATTCCCAAAGCATTACTAGTATGAGTAACATAGTCTAACAATTACTGTTTATAATTTTCCTTCCGACAAAATGTTTTTCCCCATTTACATAGGTATAGGTACGTATATAGGTCACTTTAGATAAGCTTTCAAATTACCAACATCTGAAAAGATATTGCCTTGGAACCATTTTACCCATTCGTAAATACAAAATACATAAAAAAGGTAATTGCGTCATTCGATTTGATTTATACTTTACATAATTATTATTACAATTAACAATTTAAAGAAGTATTAAAATTTATTGCTTTCTTATTAAAGTTATCGTGAAAAAAGGATGAAATAAAATTTTACAGATAATGTAGCGAAATAGTGTTTGTAAAGCTAGAGTTTGCAGTTGGTGGTAAACATCAGATAGGATTTTTGAAAATTCACTTTTTATGGGGACATATGATATGGTTGAAATTTAGCAAAAAAGTTTTTGATTACACTTGATTAAAGTTTTCATTCATTTATTAATTAACGACCCCTAAGAATAAACTTTTTACAATCGGCTGATTCAGTTCATACCAATAGTATTATAACAATTCGATTGATGGCACTGAGCAATTTTTACAACACTGGTTTTGTTTTATCACACTAAGAGATGTGAGAGGTATATGATTTATTAATAGTGAAAATCGTTTGAAAAATTATGGAAAACGTATAAATGAACCGACGACATAATATTTTTTTGTGTTGTCATGTCATTTATGCTGATAAAGTTTTTAAAACAAGATGTAGACTATTCTGGTTTCTGCTGTGTAAATTTAAAGATTTACATCGTGTAGGTATTTATCGAAACGGGCGATATGTTCGCGTAAAATTTTGTAGTGCATCGCAAGTGATCTCACTTGCTGCAGGTAAATACCAAACGGTAAAGACGGAATAATCACTCGGTGGGATCTACGTTATGCTAACGTTGTAAAATTATTATACAGACTGATATTAAGTAAATGATTACATTATACAAAATCGTATTTAACCGTCTCGCTGGCGAGTAGTCGCTTTGTTAGCAGAGTTCTTGAGTTCGATTTCCCAATGGGGCAAATTAAGAAATTGTCTTTTCTCATTTCTCTATGGGGTTTCGGCTGTGATTAGTTACCATGCTAAAAGCAAAGATATGCCGCTGCGCAATATAACATCTTATTAAAATTGTTACAATCTGTTAGTGCTTCTTGACCCGGAAATCCAAATATGTAATTCGAAATGGTTAGAGTTATTCTGAAAACACCGCATCGGGATTTCATCTGAGCATAAACTCTGCAATCGCGTAAAAGATGCTTTTATTGTTATTTATGAGATTTTATCAGGCTCAGGGTACAATATATTTTTATACTGCAATGTAGTTATGTATATAGTTAGTTGTTATAGGATATGATGAATTTTCTGAATGTGTTACGAATATATATCTTTTGTTCAGGTGGGTCTGCGACGACTTGCCGGAGATGAAAGGGGCGTTGGAAAAGAACATACTAAGCGACTACGACACCCACTCGTACGAAAGTATGAGAGCACTCTGCGATCGCTTCAACCGCGCCATCGACTCTGTTGTTGCCCTGGTAACTATTTTATGCTTCAATTAATTACCTTACACGTACACAACATAAAACACGCTAAACATAAGTGGAACATTATGCACCGTTGCGGTTACGTGCACATGAAAAATTCAATTGAACAAGTTACAATACATGTTTGAAGCAGACTAGAAACGCCTTTTGTAGAATTTAGCACTTAGTTAAACATTGGCATCACATATATTGGAAAAAGAAGAGGCCTTGAAAAAACTAATATAGATAGAATATTTTTTATTTTAATTTAAGTTCATTTGATTAATTAATTAGTTAATTAATTATTCCAATAATTAAGGAATAAATATTGGTATGGAAGTTCACTATTATTTAAATGATTACATATAATTACTATTTAGTAATAGACAGTGGGTAATAGTTCATTCTTGAAAGTACTATTTGAATCGGAAAACTTGCGTTTGACAGATGAATCATAGGGGATTATTATTTATTATAATCTTAATGGTAGATCATCTATCTCGCTTTGCTAGCAGAAGTCCCGGGTCTGATCCCTGGTAGAGCGAATTGAGGAAATTGCTTTTTATAATTTGTCTGAGTTTGGACTTAGACGTACGGCCAGGCAAGAGATTTGCATTCTGGCACGATGCTGTAAAGAAACCATCGAAGGTAAAGCACATTTTACTCGATTAGCACGCTTCCATCTTAGACTGTAGCATTACTATCAGGTGTGTTTACAGTCAAGCGCCAACCTGTCAGGATTAAAATTGAAAAAAATCCATATGTATTAAAAATTGAAGTGTATATTTGATATGTCATAATAACAACTTTTATTCAATTTATATAAATGTTTGCATCCTACAAACCAAAAAAACCTTCATTTTTCAATTTTGTGTCCGTCTTTATGCTCGACAATCTTCGCTATTACTATACTAATTTTGACGGGACTTTCACTGTCAGATAGCTGAAGTTAAAAAGACTACTATAGGCAAAATATTTATTTCAGCTATTACACAGGGACGGGAATATTTAGAATGTTTAAATATAACATATGTATAAAGTGAAATATTAAATTGAATGTTGTATTGTACATAACTAAGTCAGATATTAGAGGATGTGCCATAGATCTATTGCAGGGTTTCGCCGTATTTATTAATACCCCCTACATGCATTTGAGAATGAGACGGCTTATTATGTTAATTATGAATATAAATTGTATTTTACGACCAAATTAAACGATTTATTTAATTGATCTTATCTTTATAACTACATTCATCAAGTTACTTAAAAATCTAGAGGAAGCTAATTATAAACATATAAAACTGTTAAAACTATGTTATAATATAATCGCTAATAGCTAAGTTATAAATTTAAAATGTGATGTATTAAGATCGACTATAGTGTATTTTATACATTAGGCAGCATTGTCGAGGGTTACGCCCTCCTGCGATCGATATCCTATACTATTATAAGCTAGAGAAGCAGGCTGGTTAGCGACCGGTGCACCGACATCAAACGACCTCTGTGCGTAACAGACGGTCCGTTCGCATTGCGTCCTTTTTTTATGAAAATCATCTCAATATAGTCACATGAATTTCTAACCATAAAAGGTATAGGGTTTGTCAAGTTTTAGCTTTAAAATAAAACCACCGCTTGTCTGTCATTATCACTAATTTGCCGATGAATATAATGGAATAGCAAATAATATAATTTTTTTTTCTCATATTCTAAAAAAATGTATTTCAACTTGGTCGGATGAATGATAACTATTCAATATTTGAACAAGATATATATAGGAACGTGTTAATAATAAATATAATAGATAGATTTAAAAATATGTTGAAAATATTTCCAACAATACAACTATGCACTTATCGCTTAAATTCTTCATACAAATTTCAGCTCTAGATATTTTTACTTTTAAGTATTTTGTTTATAAATTTTTTTTGCCATTCGTTGTAATAAAAAATTAAAATGTAATATTGCATATTATAGCAACCTGTTGGTAGTGATAGAGTCGGGAATTGTACAAACTAAATATAGATTCTTCTAAGCCACTATAAAGAGAACATAGGGCGTTTTTCTTTTGTGCGATACGAGTAGTCGCACCATAGATCTAGAGCTGTTGTCCTTGCCCGAATGCGGAAGTCACGTTGCAATGGCTGTCTATTAAACTGATAAGAAATGTAATTGAATTTACATAAATAAACTATAACATAAATTAAAATAAAAAAATATAGAGTATGCCACCGCATATACACCCTAAGTCTTCGGATTAACCACAATTGTTATTTGATGTTACATATGCTATATTATTAGCCTACCAATCCGCACTAGAGCAGCGTGGTGGGTCTATGCTCTAAAAACCCTCGCTCCTCGGAGTGAGGAGGCCTGTGCCCAGCAGTGGGACGTTAATGGGCTGCTACTTACCTTTACTTACTTTTATGCTATATTAGAGATTTTGACGTAAATTTGAATATACCTATATTCGTGTACGTATTTATCATGTCTAAAGTAAGTCACAAATGAAATCTAACGAAATTATAAACGTATGAAGCAAAATATAAAGTTCTTTCCTTACTACATAAGTGTGATATTAAATGTAACTTATATAGGTAATAAACGAAAAAGCTATTAAGAACATGTTTTCTTTCCACAGGGCTTGTTATCAGAGCCATTAGCACTCTTATCTCCGAAGGTCAATTTTCTAGTGATGTTCACCTTCAAACCTACTACGTAGCGACTGTAACAGATAATGTACGATTTATTATGAGCAAATGATATCTACTTCATAAAAGAAAACTCGAGCGAGCTGTGAACTGTTTTATTAGGTAGAACGTCTCCTTGAAGTATTTTCGTGTTTCAATGTTTTGAACAAAATTATTTCTGAATATGATAAGCAAATTGTTCGATTCGTTATTTGGAAAATTTTATATCACAAGTAGCCAAGAAGTTTTACTCATTATTAGTTGTCCTTTATCCTGTTTCAGGTTACCTGCTCAGGATTTTTTAATTTTTTTTTCGGTAGAGCAATAAAAATTGGCTTTCTGTTATTCTCTGTAAATTTTTTTTCCAAATCGTTTTAAGAACCTGTAGGAAGTACTTTACCCTGCTATTTCTGGTCATTATTAAATTCTATGTACATAAAAGTAATAGAAAATCTTTTCAACGCTTCTACTAACATTTTGTGATGTGTTAGAAATATTAATAATTGCAGTGCCAAAGATACTTCAATGCTATTTGGGTCACTTCTGTTCGAAAATAGTCCTTATTATGGCAATAAATTAGATATGTCATTCAAAATCCAACCATGCCTGTTAAATAATTTGTGTTGCATTGTATTATTGTATCAGGAGAACTGTTGTATATTCCATTCAAATATGACTTAGAACTATGACTATTTATGAAAAATCAGAGAAGAAGAAATCCGTAAAAAATTCTTCGTTAAAAACACTTTGCTTTTATAGTTTCTAATTTTCAAATAATGCGCGGAAGATTATTTTTTATGTAAATAAATTGTGTGATAAACATACATATTATCAACCCATATTTATAACATTATAAGTAGGATTCACAATGGCATAATACAAGTATAGGTACATAAAACAGAAACATACAGTGAAACGTGATTATTTTTCATTTACTAGGTCGTCTCATTGTGTTTAAAAGCACTGGCATAGTTTTCAGGTCGCGGAAAAATCGTCAATGTCACCTTCATTTATTTTTACACTTCCTACATTTTAGCTAAAATGGAATGGTAACATTTTTACTCAGTTTTGGCTTTTATATATAGATACGTTTATATAAATGTTAATGGAATTCACTGTTAATAAATAAAATTTCTAATGCATTACGATCTTTAAGGTATATTTTTTAAATTAACATTTTTTTAGCGAAATTTGTATTTCAATAATATATTCATTGCCTCGCTGTTTTAAGAAGACAATCATACGATGTACCATGTGCAAAACGAAACGTGAATGTGGGGCAGTGAGGGGCATTAGAGGAGAGTGGGGCGCGGAGTACAGGAGGGAGACACGAGGGCCAAGATGGCGGTGAGGACGCAACGATCGATGGTCGTAACAGACATCGCACGAGGCTACTCTATTTATATACGTTGCATACAACTTCTCACCACGACGTGGAAGTCATAAATTTATTATTAGGACCTAGTGTAGTTCCTATTAGTTATTAGGCAATTCGTAGATATTGTCTGCTTAGATGTCGCGTTTAAGCTTATAGATCTAATCAGCTTAATAATAGAACTGAAAGAAGTGCCGGACGATGATATGAAACACTATACCACTCATTATAAAGCAGCAGCTCCTATATTGGCAGAATGCTCTGAAGCTATTTATATCGAATTGTATACAGAAATTATGATACATATGCGATTATGAATGTAATTTCTTAAAATTAACTGGAATAATTATATACAGCAACTCTTTTAGCAAAGTTGCGAATATTAATTTATCTGCATTATGTTAGTCCATTTTCGGTATTTCTTATTAAGACCTACTAATATATATATACATTTACCTGCCAGCCTGCAATGCAGTACCGTGATGGGTCTGTGTACTAATAACCCTCTGTCTTACGAGGGAGTAGTACCGTGCCCAGCAGTGGGACGTTAATAGGCTGCTACTTGCTTTATATCGTAAATGTTAATTGGGTACCTATTTGACGAATAATATCAAAATGAAATTATATGCGGTTCTACTTTTCTCGTATTATTTTATTTAGCTTAGAACAAAATAACGGCGCCTTTATAATGTTGCGTGCTATTCAATGCCTACTCTTCTATAATTAGTTCATACTTCCTATACATATCTAACTTAAATTTTCAATAAAACCATTTTTCCATCCATTGAAGTTAATTTTTTTTTCAATAATATCTCAGTTTTTTTATAAATGATTTGTTAATTAAATATAATTTGCTATTGTATACCACTATAGCGCAATTTTTTGAAAGCTCACGTAAAAGGTACCTTGAAGTTATTATTATGAGTTTCTGAAGTATCTATTGTATGGCGTAGAAAAATACTTTAAACTTTTCTTAAATACTTGTTCTATATAAAAATTACAGTTTTACAAATTTATAACGATTTATAACACAATTATATTACTGTGGCATTCACTATAGTATAATTACATTGTAGGTATTAGCTGTGTACTCTCATATCGAAATAAACAGATAAACTACGTACTATGTAATACTGATCTATAATAGATATCTATTACTGCTAGCAAGATTCGGTTATGATGTCACCAAGTGATCGATGACAAGTATGCGCATACTTAACATGTATGTAACCTTGTGCTTACGATCTAGGAACTAGCTAAGTACGTACATGTACGTGACATTATAATAAAACGCTTCCTTCAGTGTTTTTATGCCGACAATATAATTATTGATTTGCTGTAGAATTAAAAAATAGAATATCTACTCTGTTATTTTGATAATTATTTAATAATTGGTGTAATCCGTAATTGGCCCTATTTTAAGTATATTAATTATTCTATGTAACAATTTGTTAAAACGCTGTTGGGTTACCAATAAATAAATAAATAAATAAATAAATAATTGAACCAGCTTTTGAAACCATTTCCACTTTGAAAAAGTTTCATTACGTAATTACACATTATATTTTTAGAATTATTTTAAACTGTTTAGATTTCAAAACAAATATTTTTGTCCTGTATTAAACAGGTGTAACAGTTATGTCCTATATACTAGCAAATAGCGGATAAGGATAATTATAGAATGATTTTTGCTCAAAATGTTCTATGGGAACAGAAAAATCGTTTATGCCCGAAAAACTTAAATTTATTTTGATGGTACTCTCACTTGCAGATAGATCGATGTAATTTTAATCCTAACACGGGAACAGAGTGTTCCGTGCGTGTAAGTAACGAGAGAACTACTGGAGCGAAAACGGTTTAGTTAGAGTATATAACTCTAATTTTTAACATACATATTCAATATATCGCTGAAAAGAATAACAATTTTTCACGGCTTGAAAATATGGTAGCCCTACTTACTATTGCTTCTCTTTTTACACACAAGTATTACAATAGCATACGTGACTTGCTTAAAGGAATTCTAATGAACTATTATATCAATATAATGTCATTTCTATATAGGATATGTATCAAACTGTCATCAAAAATATCATCGGTACGCTGATTTATGTTATCCTTCCCCTATGTAAATAGCTGACATAAATTTAAAATATATATACTTATTTTTATGATCTATATTCAGTCATAGAAGGAGAGAAAGTACTGTTATCTAAAAAAAAATATGCAAAAATTTTATGCGGGCTGCCACCAATATAGGTTAGATAAATTACTAATAATTTTTGACAACAGCTGTCCTAACCGCAAACAAGAAAATATTATATGTATATAAATATCAGTTATTGCGAAAACTATACATATATTTCTTTCAATTAATATTATAGTTTCAAAAATCCGAAAACAGAACTATTCATTAAATGCTATTAAATAAAATGTCAATTGTATTGCTTTCATACTTACTATTAGGAACGTAATGATGGTTAAAATTTACACATTGAATTTCACTTTAAAATTAATTTATTTTTAACTATAATTTGTTTTAATTAGCTATAACAAACTACATTGGCCTATTTATATACGAACTACATAGGCTAGGTTATGGCGAGTAATAAATGTTCTCGGAGGTCTTAATGTTTACTTCCGGTTAAACATACTCGGTTATAATAAAGTCCATTTTGCTAGGGGACATCTGAAAATATGTATACATAATGTGAACCATAACAAGTCTAGTCCATATTGAATATGAAGTAGTAAAAAAAATATAAAAATTCCGTAGTTATGAATTAATGACGTCATCATATTCAATAAGAAAGTAGGTAATACAAACGATGTACGTATTATCGCTTGTGAAAGTCTTTGAATTACAAACTCTCAGTCATCGACATTAGTGTCGATCTTCGAGTTGAGTGACCTTAGCATCGGACAGGCGTCTACTAAAAGTTGATTGCCTTCATTTATTGTTCAAGAATTTATAAAGGTACGTAGTTACCTACAATATGTATATATATTTAAATTAAAAATTATATTTATCATAAATTTAAGGGCCTTTGACATTTTCAGCACATCTCGAAGATAGTGTTCGATCAAATAACATTTAATAAGATATGTTTTGAGTGCGAATTATAATAATAGAAGTTGGTTTGGGTTGTATTTGGGGGCGTTGACCGCAATATTGAGCCAGCGCGAATGTCTCACGTAGTGTTAATGACCTTTTTTTGGTTGCGCTAGCGTCGGTTTTCTCTCGGAATTTGATTTAATCGAATTAACATAATATATCAAATATGTGAAACCAAGGAGATACCTAAATGTACATTTATAAGGATTGTTAGAATTTACAAATTAATTTATAGCACTTTATTTACAAATATTATAAAATTTCTTAAGAAATGTTTTTATTATAATATGTAAACTTTATAATATGACGTTCCGCTTTTACTGAAACTTTATATAAAACATGATAAGTAATATCGAATACAAACAAGTAGCACTTTTTTCTTCTATTAAAGTATCTCTTTAATAGCGTTGCAGTGTGTATCAATAGTAGTTCATACGTACGTAAAAATATGTAGGAGGTAGAGTTCGATATTAATACGATGGATGCATGAATGAAATGGGTGCGGAACGTAAACAAGGAACGCACGAGGCCAAGCGCCCACTGCTTGCGGGCCACAGTAAGTAACTTTTACGGACACACTGTTGTGCGTAGGTGTAATTTATATGCAACAATTTAGGTACCAAATACAATTATTAAAGGAAGTCTTGTAATTATTGTCTTAAAGCATTACATTTTATTGTGTCTGAATATTTGCCAATATATGTTTTGCTTCATTTTAAAACTTTTTAAATTTGTTAGATAAATTGTTTTTAAAATTATATGTACTATATTGTCGCTGTTCAACACCGAACTGCGTGTTGCGGGTTTGTAACACCGACAAAGAGCAGATGACGCTATTGTCAATGTGATATGCAAAAGTTTTTAAGAAAAGATTTTGACATTTTTCAAGATTCCGTTTTGTTAGATTTTAGATTTTTATATAAAGGCAAACTAGAATGTAAATGGGTTAATAAAGGACAATCAGTGAAACTTAATAGTTTTATTGAACCGGCATGAATATAACACCATACAGTCAGCAAAGCTAGATATAGCACAACCGTTATCGAAGTTTCTACAGCCGCTCTTCCAAAATGTGCGACGCTAATAATTTCTACACATCAGACTGAGTGTTATCCATGGTCTCACCCACTTTCCAATCCCGTCCTGAATATGGATAAGTGTGTTACTCTCCTAAATTTCAAGGCTATTTTAGAGGTCCCCTGATGAGTTAGTGCGTGATCATCATGCTCATGTATGCATCATGTATCCGCTTTTAATTTTATTATATGTTCTTTATTGTAGATTCTATTACTATGTGACATATAATAACTTAGTGTACAACGTAAGGAGCTACGTAAAATACTGCTATAAATGAATTGGTATATAATATTACTAGTTTTATTTAGACCATGTAAACCTTAGTATTCAAAATGAGCTTAAGGTTACAGTGCACATTAAACGTGCTATTTATGTACCTATATCAATCGTGAATCGTAATCGAACACAAGGCCAACTACATTGTTCCTATATGCGATCAACAGCTTTTATCGTTCGGTCATTTTGACGTGCTTACAATGTCAAGGCCGCGAAGGAACCTATGTATTATTTATATTTTTTTGAAGTCCTTCTATCAGCTCACACTCACCTAATATATCTTTTAAAATTTGTTAAGCGTTAATAAAGTACTTTTATATTCATCCATTTAAGTTCAAAAATTTATACGCGATTTTACGAACCTCCCCTAAAATTGATGTGACACATCATAAATACATTTTAGGGATTGTTTCTATGGTTAAGGGAGTCCCCTTAACTATGTGATACTATTGGGAATATTGTTGAAATCGGCCATAGCACTTGTAGTGGATGCTCATGGATCGTAATACAGTTTTTTCAAAAATTGTTTTGCGAAAATTTGAACATGGACATCTTTTGAACGCTTGTGTAAGAGGTATCTATAATGATTTCATTTTTAATTATTTGTTTATTACTATTCAAGATTATTTACACATATATCCTAATGAACTGGATCAAATTCATATAATGAAAATATTTTATCACCATATGTATGTTTATTTATAAAATAGCTTGTGACTCACACGTCTTTGGTTTAGTTGTTATCATCACTCTATACAAGTTAGGCATACTTTGGCATACATATATGACTATAGAAGCTGTTCCAATATTCAGCGTTCCAATATTGACTTTAACGTAAAGGAACTTATATTTTAAAATTTGTTAAAAGCAAATTCTGAGTATAGTTCCGAATGGCGTGTTACTTTGTACTTCACGTCGATTGATGTAGTCAACGCCTCTTAAGGTCACATTAAATAATTTTTATTTATGTTATAATCGGTGGTTCTCGAGGTATTGCCCTCGGTCCCTGGAGTTATGGGAAAAATTAAAGATCGTCTAAGATCGCTAAATTTCAAATCAATCAGGAATCTTTTTGTAAATCGCCTGATGAGTGCACAAATGAGTGAATATAGCGGTTTAATACCATCAACACATTATTGTCTTGTTAGTGAAACCGGGCACATAAATTAATTGTTTTAATCATAAATATAATCGCGTAGCATGGTGGCAAGACAGTTGCGAATAAAGCCCTTACTGGATCTTTCTTGTACGGGAACTAGTAACGTCATAATAACATTACAAACAAAACATTGACTCGAACGATTCCGATCCATTTATGTAATATAAATATGTCGCTGGTAACTATGATAAAAAACCATTTGCGAGGACATGGATTGTTATCAAGCGCATTATTTACCTAAAATAGATCAATGTGTATATATATATATATATATACACACATTGATCTGCCTCATTGGTTTAGTGGTTAGCATGTTCGACTACAGACATGAGGTCCTGGGTTCGAGTCCTGGGTCGGGCCAATTCAAAAATCAATATTGAGTTTTCTATTAAGATTATCTCAATATTTGCCCGAAGTTGGGAAGTTGGCGGTGTGATCCACCCCCGTGCCTCGGAGAGCACGTTAAGCCGTCGGTCCTGCGCCTGATCTCTCGCCGGTCGTGTCGGATTGCCTGCCAATCCGCAGTGGAGCAGCGTGATAGGTCTATGCTCTAAAAACCCTCGCTCCTTGGAGTGAGGAGGCCTGTGACCAGCAGTGGGACGTTAATGGGCTGTCACTTACTTACTACCAATGCCTCGCGCTTTTACCCGCGTAGATACCAATCTCGTGGCAGTGGAAAGTCTACTAAGTCGGACTAGATTTATTTTCGTTAACATAAAAGTTTTTTTTCACTTGGTTTCTAATGATTTCCTTTCATATTATTTGATACACACTTACATTAATAAACTAATCAATATACAGATTTTGATTTACAAATAATATATATCTAACTAATACATTTTTATTCGTAACATCATACGTACAATGTCCGACAATAGCAAATTACAAAATAGTTTTACGGGTATTGAAAAATTCTTGATTTCAAAAAGGTAATGAAAGATTTTTGTAAATCGCTCCAGTAATTTTTAGCTTGATAAAAATATAAAAGAGTTATATCGGTGGGTATCATTGGTAGGCTCAGTTACAAGGGTCGCTGGAATTTTCTTAAAATTTACATTTTTAAAACTCGTTATACCTTTTGAAAGGAATGTCCGATTTTATAAAATTTAATAGGATAAGAATTAATACAGAGGTCTGAATAATATGATTGTATTATTGTCGGCACTTTTATTAACTTTTAAAATGTAAAAAAAGTAGTTATAGTGACACTTTTTTGTAGACATTTATACCTTCTATAATATTGTAGAACATTTTCTTGTTCTATCATCAAGAGTTTCCGCAGCGCACGCTATAACAAACTTTATGTGAGCAGTCTTTTTCACACCTTAGGTTACATTAATGCATTTTTATTAGAAATACCTATTATTTTTGAGAAATAATATAGTCAAGCTGTCAAAAGTATTAAAACCATAGTATTAAAACAATATACAAACCTATTTTATGTCTCTTATGAAAATGTCTTTTGTCGATGCGAGATTGAATAATCGCAGAATTAAGCTGTTTTGTAGGTCAAAAAGCGTTTTCCTTTCATACTAAGAATGTTTAAAATTTAATTTTATAGTTTTAAAATCAATAAAATGTATTAAACATTTTTTATTAAGTACTGGTTATCTCTTGACAACGATGTAATCAGAGGTGTAATCTATTTTTAACCGACTTCAAAAAAAGGAGGAATTTATCAATTCGTCTGTATTTTTTTGTTACCTCATAACTTTCGACCGGGTGAACCGATCTTGATGATTTTTTGTATATGAAAATCCGTAGACTCTTTTTTTGTAAAAATCCAATTCTGATGATAGCATCCAGGAGAAAACCGTATAAGTCTTGAATTTGCATTAAGCATGAGCATGAAAAATGGACGAATAACTCAAGATCACGCCGACTCCGAATATAAGAATACGAATAACTAACAAAGAATACGCAATTATTTTTTTACTATTTAGAGCATATCAATATATTTGTAACAGTCTGTTTTGAAGACGGTCCTTTTTTGTTATAAGTTTTATTTATTAACTTGATAATTTACGTCTTAATAATTTCGGCACACTTTGGATTTTAATATTAAAAACATAATATTGAAATACTAACATACTTTAACGTTTATTGCTAGGCGTTATATAATTAACCAAAGTTATCCAACGTAATTCAAAATTCGGGGCATATATTATGGCACTCTTTGAACTAGTTATGATAATGTGCTATGTATGTACTATAGACTGCCTCACTGGTCTAGTGTTTAGCACTTGACTACAGACATGAGGTCCTGGGTTAGATTTCCGAGTAGGGCTAATTAAAAAAGAATCGATATTGAGGCTTCTATTCAGATTTTCTCAATATTTGCCTGAAGTTGGGCAGTTGGCCGTGTGCTCCCCTCCACTCCACGCCGTCGCTCCTGCGCCTGATCTCTCTCCGGTCGTGTCGGATTTCTGTCACATCGGACTATGAGAGTGAAGATATAGAGAGTGCATTTGTGTACAATGTCTGCCAATCCGCAGTGAAACAACGTGGTGGGTCTCTGCTCTAAAAATCCTCATTCATATGAGCGAGGAGGCCTGTACCTAGAAGTGGAATGTTAATGGTCTGTTAATCTTACCTTTTTTTTACTATGTATATGTAATTATATTAATATTCTTGCAGGAAAAGGGTACTTCACTACCAGCTCATCGTTTAAACAAGTATCCATCGAGAGGTCTACTAAAACACATTCTACAACAAACATACAACCAGGCAGTGTCCGATCCTGACAAGTTGAATCAATATGAACCTTTCTCACCTGAGGTATGTTGCTCATAATTGCACAATACTGCAACTGATTTAATGAGCATTTCAATAGACTGTTCTGTATAAAATATTTTATACCCTATTGACAATTGTTAATTATGCACAGTGCAATGGAGAAGAAATAATAGTTCAAATTAATATCCTGCTTATTACCTGCTTATTTTTCATTGTTAACATTAGTGTAATTTTATTAATTTGGATCTCTGATATTTTGATTTGTTTTGCTACATGAGTTAATAAATGTTTAATAATTATAAAGTCTACATCATGACATTTTTACATCACAAAAATCTGATAAGTAATCATTAAATGACCTCTAGACAACATACAGATTTTTTTTTCGCTCAATACCACAACTTCGTTGATATATTATTATTATTATATTCTAGTGGTTAAAAGATATGTATATAATTCTGTTCGAAATTTAAACCTATGAGTTGTAGTGGTGAGGAGATACCTAATTAATCAAGTCAGTTGGGATTTTAATGCTTTTGTTATTCTTTTACCATCATTTAAATACTATGTTTATATTTTGGCAATAACATAGATATGGCATGACTATTTCCAGGTATATGGTGAGACTTCCTTTGAGCTGGTTTGTCAAATGATTGACCAGATCGATATAACTGCGGAAGATGTGTTCGTGGACTTGGGTTCGGGCGTGGGCCAGGTGGTGCTACAGATGGCCGCCGCCACGCCCTGCCGCATATGTTTCGGTGTGGAGAAAGCCGAAGTACCTAGCAGATATGCTTCGGTTCGTAAATATACAACTTAAATTTTATGGAATATTAGTCCTATTATTTTAACAATTTGTGTAACATTTACTATAAAGCAATTAAATTCTACTAAGACTATCGTTGTTGTTTACAAGATGTAATTGCATCTCTGGAGCAATTCTTGAGTATGTGTAGCCCGTAACGCAGCATGGTGGGCCTAAGAGTGAGGAGACCTGTGGCTATCAGTGGGACATGAATGGGCTGCCACTTTGAATAATAGTATTTTATGCTTTTATAATAGAGCCATATAACACAAACAAAAATATTTTTTCTTTTGTTTTATCGATATACATATATCTATTTAGTAATTAAGTAAGTAGCACCCCATTAACGTCCCACTGCTGGGCACAGTCCTCCTCACTCATATGAGGGTTTTTAGAGCATAGACCCACCACGCTGCTCCACTGCGGATTGGCAGGCATAGTACACAAGTGCACTCTCTATTCCTTCGCTTTCATAGTCCGACGTGACGGCAATCCCACAATCGCGGAGAGAGATCAGGCTCAGGACCGACGGCTTAACATGCTCTTCGAGGCACGGGGGTGGATAACACCGCCAAATTTTTTCCCAACTTCAAGCAAATATTGAGAAAATCTTAATATAAAACTCAATATCGATTTCGAATTGGCCCGACCCAGGACTCGAACACAGTCTGTAGTCGAACCTGCTCACCACTAGGCCAATGAGGCAGTATATCTATTTAACTATTGTATATTTCTACTGCCTCTTAGAGAAGCTGTGTCATTTGACGAATGCTTCCAATATATTTTTCTCAGATGATTCGAGTTGTCTCTTCAGATTCTGTAATTTTCTATCTCCTTGAAAGACTCTTGTTATATATTTGTATAGTTCTTTTATTTAATAATGAGTGTTCAGAATATTCTGCTTACATTACCTTCCCTTTGCTCAATTTTCAGAGTATGGACGCAAATTTTAGAACATGGATGAGGTGGTATGGCAAAAAGTTTGGAGAGTACAAGTTGATAAAGGGCGATTTTCTTATGGACGAACATAGAGAAAAGATAAATTCGGCAACGATCGTGTTCGTGAACAATTTCGCGTTTGGACCCCACGTGGATCATCAGCTGAAGGAAAGATTTGCAGACTTAAAGGATGGAGCAAAGATAGTATCCTCAAAAAGCTTTTGTCCGCTGAATTTTAGGATAACAGACAGAAACCTGAGTGACATCGGGACCATCATGCACGTTAGCGAAATGTCGCCCCTCAAGGGCTCTGTGTCGTGGACGGGGAAACCAGTATCATATTACTTACACATAATTGATAGGACTAAATTGGAGAGATACTTTCAAAGACTGAAAAATCCGAAACTCAAGGTCAGCAAAAGGGTCTGTTTTCCAATCATATCATCTTTATAAAACATCTGTTTATATTATTATGTGTTACAATGTATATCAAAATACCTAACTATAATTATTTATTATTGGACCAGAAATCCATATACATATATATTATAAATAAATATATTTGACATGTTTCGTTGAATCAATAGTGTTTCAATTAAAACAGTTTCTCTTTAGAATCTGTTATTAAAAGAATTTAATACATTTTAATAATGAAAAATAGAGAATATACTGTATTATAACTATCAAAAACTGGAGGATAATTAATTATTGTTAATTTTCAATATAGCTACTGGTTCCTTGCCTCTTATCTGTTCAGCGCCTTACCATCAGGGAAAATTACAGTCAATCGGAAACTTTAAACAAGAAAAAGCAATATTGATAAAATAACTGTAATATAAAAAAAGGGTTACTCAGCAACATCAGACCACAAAAATCTAAGGACTTTGTCATAATGGTCTACTGTTGTAAACAACTGCTTATATCTATTTTTCTGTATTATATATTTTAAATTAGTAGTGAAAAACACTTATATGCAATACATATATAATGTACACTCAATTTGTTTATATTCTTGCTTTATTGTCTTAAAATAGATTTTGGTTGCTGAATCTTACTTTAACATTGTAATTATACTTTGATATACACAATTTTATCTGAATAAGGGACCAAAATATTGCTTATATTTGATTTGAATCTAGATTCTATAAGGAACTTTGTAGGAATCAAAAATAGGTAAATATAATAAAGTAGTTCTCAGAATGCTTTGAAGATATGACTCCTCTATGTGTAACTGAACTCACAAGTAGGATTCGGCCCCGTAAATGTATCTGCTGCCTAAAAAATTAAATGATCATGTTTAAAAGGAGAAAAATACAATCCTGTTTGTCGACTTTTTGCTTGCAATGTCGTCCTATTATATAATAAATGCGTCCTATCCTTTACTTGAGGTTCTTATTACTGATATTCAACTGTCACATTGTTGTAGTGGGCCGCTCCTTCTGCTGCATTTTATATAATTTTGGGTTCGAGTCCCACTTCAAAATTTCTATTAAGTTAAAACAAATTCAGTATTTACTCAAGATTGGAAAATTGACAGTATCTTTGATGCTTAGAGAGCATGTTAAGTTTCACATACTCTCTTTCCGTAAATGTTAGAGTTGTTGTCCCAACAAATTATGAAATGGTGAGGATGTATTAAGTGTATATAATTATTATTACTAATAATTTTTGGAGAAATACTGTTATGTTCGAAGCCAGTGTGTGTAGCAACAACCTTGTGCACAGGGCTGCCAAAACGGGGACGATGCGGAGGCAAAACGCAACTTAAGCGCACCGCCGACGCGACAACCCACACCCGACTTGCTCAATGGCAACAGTAACCATAGTACCGGCTCGTTGCCTGAACGCCGTCGGAAACTTGCACGACCACGGCCCATCAGGTGATTACTTAAAATTAATTTTATACATAACGCCTCGAAGTTACATATTATGTTAGAATTGTTCTTATATATACTTTATATTAAAATTTCTTGTAGATATACTTTATGTTGCAACTGCTGTTGGATATACTTTACATTGCAATTGCTGTTAAATGCAAGTTTCAAGTTAATTTAAATTGTACTATTTTGATAAATAGGCGGCTGTTATTAGATATTATTGAATTCGAAGATTTCAATCCTGTTTCAATGACATCAGTAACTATACGATTTTGTTTTCGATTGCTTCTTAATATCTTATTTCTGAACGGGTGATCTTTAGATATTACTAACTTGTAATTTTTCAAATTAAACTTTTTTAGGAACGTTGAATTTTGTATTGGGTATATTTGAAATGATAATATTATTCTTGTAGATGAAAATGAGTGCTACATTCATGTTTGTGCCTGATGCTACGAACTGAAATAATCGGCTTGTATTACAAATACTTGGGCCTAATGGTTAATTGAAACAAATTTTCCTTCATTGTAAAGATACAATGAAAATTTGTGCTTTGAAAATCGTCTTTTTTTTGTTCCCAAATTTGAGATATGTTCAGTGTGATGAAAACTTCTTTAAAACCTATAAATAAATAAATAAATAATATTACTAAGATATTAATGCAGTTATTTATTACTAAGTTATTCTTTCTAAAGGGGGGAAGGAGGAAGGACGCGAGCGCGTGCTGCTGCAGCAGCAAAGCGTCGCGTGGTGCGGCGATCCAGTGATGAGAGTGAGGAAGAATCTAGCGGTACTGACGAACCCCCTGGCCCCGAACCAGCCCCACGAGAATGGGGCGCGCCGTGGGCCTCATCACCTCATTCAAGTCCGTGTTATTTTTAAATCTTCTAGATATTAATTAAATTTTTAGTCATATGATACGATAGTGTGACAATACATTCTATCTATTAAATTTATATTCACTCGCGTAATTCCGGATCCCATGGGGACATTGGAAAATCAGTAGTAACCATGTACATTGAATACATTATTAGTATGTGTCTATTTAAAATATGTGTTTAAGTTTTTGTACGTAAACATGTCTTTATGTATATATGTATTAGTAGAGACCACCTGCCATTTTTACCTCATATAATCTCCCTAAGCCTAAGGTTGCCTGGTAGAAAGAGTTAAAACTCAATAAGGTTGCCTATTTGTATTTTTTATTTAAGTTTGTTTCTGTGTTACTTGTTTCATTCATGTACAGTAAAGAATATTCTATCTCTCTATATTGAGAAAGGAATCGGCTTGTTAAACTTCAATCTCAAATAGTGTTGAATACCTCATGATGAGTTTAGGGACCTAAAACTTTCTTCACATTAATACTTTTACGATGAAACCAATTTGGGGCAAATTTTGTTTGCATTTTCTGTTTTTTTTTTTTTTTTTTAAATATACATACATACGTAGCATCACGCCTCATTCCCATAGGGGTAGGCAGAGACAACATCCTTCCACTTGCCACGATCCTTGCATATCTTGTTCGCTTCTTTCATTCTCATTACACCTTTCATAAAAGTTTGTTGGTTTAGAGTGCTATTGACCTGGCCCTTATTTAAAATGCCCTGGATTTGGTCTAGGAACTTTCGCCTTGGTCTTCCCCTTCCAACTTTCGCATTCACTCTTGACTCAAAAATCCTTCTCGTCAGTCTCCTTTCATTCATTCTCTCTACATGCCCAAAGCATCTAAACATACCTTACTCAATTTTAGTCACTATGTCTTCTTTTATACCACAACATTCTCTTATCACACTATTTCTTACTCTGTCACTCAGTTTTAATCCACTCATGCTTCTCAACGCTCTCATCTCTACCACATTTATTTTATTTTTGTGATTCTTCTATCATACCCAACTTTCACTACCATATATAAGTGTTGGCACCAACACTCCAGCATGCACAGCCAGTCTAGCCCTTTGAGACACCATCTGGCTATTCATAAAGGTGTGCAAAGCACCATTTACCATATTCCCTGCATTTACTCTCCTTTCAATATCACTGTCACATGTTCCATCTTTTGTAAATTTAGATCCCAAGTATACAAATTCTTTCACCTCTTCCACATGTTCCCCATCTATCAAAATATTGACATTCATCATAGATTCATCTTGTTCAAAAAGCATAACTTTCGTTTTGTTTACATTCACTTTCATTCCTTTCCCTTTGAAAGCTTCATTCATAATATTTAGCATCTCTGTAGCTCATTAGCGGATAACGCAAGTATTACTTGATCATCAGCGTAGAGTAAACATTTGATGAGTAATTCATTCATTCTTAACGCATACATACTTTCTTTTAAATCTGTCATTCATTTATCCATGAATAGG
The DNA here is from genome assembly GCA_015832385.1 of Elymnias hypermnestra. Lineage (NCBI taxonomy): Eukaryota > Metazoa > Arthropoda > Insecta > Lepidoptera > Nymphalidae > Elymnias > Elymnias hypermnestra. The sequence goes on from JACTOM010000929.1 coordinate 5,675,307, forward strand.
TTGAACAGCCATGGTGACGCAACACATCCCTGTTGAACACCTCTTTCGACAGGAAACCACTCCATTTATTCTGACACAAGCACTAGAACCCTCATAGTGAGACTTCAATACTTGAATTAGACAACCGCTCACCCCATACATAGATAAAGTTGACCACAGCTCATTCCTCACCACTCCACTATGTACATATATGTATGTGTACAAACTGTAAATATATGTATGTGTAAATGAAATATTTACTTTAAAATACTTGAATTAAGAATATTTTCCAATTTGAATCGATATATAGAGTTTGGAGTTAATTGTTTCGAATTTCAGATCGCAATCGGCGCACCACGAGCAAACGCAGCGCGAGTGCAGGCGGTGTGCGACGACGGGCTGCACGTGCAAAGCGCCGCCGGGCCGCGCCAGCAGCAATCGCTGGTCTCGACCTGCTTCACTCTACCACACTTGCTTCTACACTGCACAACGGAGCCGTAAGTTACTTTTTTGAAACTGAGTTCGAGACTACCGCGAATTAGATTGCTCGCTCGTTAAAACAGCGATTAGGCAAGAGAACTCACGCGTTAAACCAACACATAGAAATCAAGTGATGTGATGTGACCGGTGACGTCACGCGGCAACAGCTGATCAAGAATCAGCTACTAACTGCTAATTGGTGAATAACAGCGATTGGGAAAGATGGCCGCTCTCTCTTTTTTGTTATAAATACGACTTTAGTTAGCGTAAGAGTAGCAATGAGGAAGAGATTGAGTCTTCTGGGAGTGGTCTATCCGCAATCCGACTACTTTCACGGCTCCAACCTAAAGCCTACCTTCAAACTACTACATTGAGAGTTTGAGAGCATTTCGTGGAGGCTAATTGATGGGGCGCGTAAAAAGGATCTGATTAAATAAATCTCACGCGTAATTATTATTTTTTACTTTAATAGGGGAATGGTCTTGCCGACTCACTAGATGTGTATTGCGCATAATGTTTGTAAATAGAACCCGATATTGTTGAACCCACTTGAATCCAGCGGCCACTGGCTTGATGTCAACTGTCCACCTAGAAAGAGGCTTCCGATACTCGTTAAGCTGTTGTTCCATCTATGTATCTATGGTATAAAGTAATAAGCATTAGTCAGCGACGTGTTACATCCGCAAGTCATGTTTAGGGAGTGATTTATGACTATAAAAGATTCACTTTATTTTCCATATGCTTACTAGTACAATGTAAACATATAACCAGAAAAAGCAAATTAAAATATTTGTACAACAACCTGTTTATTTTACACAAATAGTACATTAATATCTTGTCGGCGATATTTAGATTTGTTAAAATACTTTTTATATTAACATTGTAGTAGAGAATTGCTGCTGAACAAGTTAGACCTTATTACAGAATAACATAGGTAAAACAGTTTCTGCTACTTTCTCGTGATACATTGGTTCCTTATCTTTGTATCTACAAAGTTTTATAGAGTTCGAACAAACTCGGAGGTGTGATTACATTGTTTTACTTTTTTGGATTAGACCAATGTTTGTCATCATCAGGCCCACGCTCCATAGGGGCACAATTTGATACTTAAAGGGGAATACTAAATTAATATATAAAAATCAGTATTTAAATTGCAGTTTTTCATTTGTTTTGAATTTTTACGTACAATGCTTTGTTACCAATTATGTAGTGATCTTTCTCAAACGTATGATTTATATTTCTTAAAAGAACATATCAATTTTTAAAGGTTTAAAAAAATTATGTTTGGGGATCATAAATTTTTTTTAAATGTTAAGGTAGAGCACGGCCTAAAAAAGGTAGGCAAAACACTGGATTAGATTATACTTAATTTGATGGTGTATTATCTAGGTGACGGCGCCGCCACCCGGTTGTGTAGAGCAGCGGCTGTCGGCGTTAGGTGTGCAGCTGCAGCCGGCTGACCGTTTACACTCGGAGCTAGACATCCCTCGCGCTCCGCACGCACCCTACTCGCTGCAACTACTACTGGATATGTTTCGCGACCAGTACCTCGCGTTTATCCGCCGTATGAATTCGCCAGAATACGCTGCCGAGATACGCACGCAGATCGACAAGGAAAAGGTTGGCCACATATGGATTAATTGCTCACAAAATTACATGCAGCCATCTCTATTCTGTCTGTATACTAAGTTTTTCCTTGTAATGACAATTCGTGAAAGAAGGAGTCTCATGTTACTTTCCCGAATTGTCAGTATTATTTGGTTACATGCAAATACAATTACGTATTATTTTACGTAAGCTAGATCCAGCAAGAATGACCTTACATATCGACGATCCGCACATACCGTTCAGGTCAACTCGCGTTTTATACATTTTGATAAAATTAAAAATTTCGATATCATATCACCCCATTTATGTACACTAAGTCATCGTTTTTTCATTGAAGTGCCTTATGATACTACAGCATATTATGTTTTAAATAAATCATATTCAATGCAACGTCTTACTTTTTGAAGTGAAATTTCTTTAGGCGCATGAGAGTAAAATTTTTACGGATGAAACGCGTGAATAGCGTCACGAAGATGTTTAGGGTTTTTTTTAGTGCTAATTCTTTTGAAGGTAGTTTAATATCTACAAATAATATGTGGCATTTTAATTTGTCACTCGTCATTATATTATTTTTCATAAAATATAAAATAAAAATATTTCATAAATTCTCTTTCCTAAATTTTAATTTCAAAAACAAAATTTAATTAATAATTTCTAATATTCACAAAAAGCACGTCGTAAATTTATTTCAATAAATTATTTGTATTAATTTTCGACTCTTAATATTTTAATGACAATTAAATTCCTATCATATCTTCCTTTTTCCCTCCCTGTAAGTCTAGGAAATCTAAAGTTTTAGATTTATATAAATCTAAACCAGACTTAAAAATTTGTTTGCCAAAGAAGTTACACTTCTTAAGTGTGTACTTTGTATAACACAGTTTTAATTTTTTTATTTGTTTTAACAGGAACGAAATCAAAAGCTGAAATCGCGCGCATCACAATTAGACAAGCAGATAAGCGTACTTATCAGTGATAGTGTAGCCCTACTGAAAGCGCGTATGAGTGAACTCGGTATCAACGCTAACAATACAGTTGATCTTCTAGCAAAGGCCAAGGAAATCGTCGGGCGACACAAGGAGCTCCAGAGCAAGGCGAGCAAGCTGCAAGCTCAGGTTAGTAGTAACAAATTTCGTACGATTTTTTGTAACAGTTATTTTGCTAATGCTCTATGTGATTTTAGGTGAACAGCATAGAAGCGGATCAGGCGATGCTGGTTAAACAGAGAACTATTGAAATCACCGAAAAATATAAGCAGATGGGGCATATACCTCCGGATGCTGAGATCACACAAAGTATAACTCACGATTGTATATTGAAGGAGATATCGGCCACTTTAGCTCATAGGAAACGGCTGCATGCACAAGTTGGCCACTTACAGAACGAAATAATCCAGATGGAAAGGGCGAGTGAGCAGCAAAAGGTCATTACGCCCACTGTTCCCGTGGCAACAGTGAAACCCCATACCGTGAACTCCAAACCAAGGAAGTCACGTGAGCACAGGTCCAGGTCACAGGAGTGGCCCGACGTTCCCGATGTAGGAAAAATTGAGGAGCAAAACCCTGAACTGCTAGCACAGAAAATATTAGAAACAGGCCGCCAGATTGAGGCTGGAAAGATAACGAAACCTAATGTCATTGTAAATGGCTACGTGAGGGATCCAGACAGACATATAGATCACAGGTAACATCTATGTCATAGTTTAAAGGTTAAATAATTAATGCATATTAGTTAAGTATTATATTATAATTAGTCATTTAGCGATCTAGTTGGTACAATAGCGTGAGTACTCGCGTCGCAAGTAGCAGCGCCCAATTTAGTTTCCGGAAATACAAATTTAGGGAATAATGTATTTTTACTTTCTAACAAACCAGGATGTGCCATTATACCAAAAACTAACCATCATATGAATTCACAGTGAAGCACTGATATTATAATATTCTTTTTCCAAAGAAATTCAACATTAAAATGACAAATTTGTGCTAAACAGCATATCACATATGATTTTTTCAATGTAGTATTTGTAATGGCATTTTTGCAGAATCGTATATTTTTTCAATTCCCATATAATTGTACAAAGGTCACTCGAAAAATTTACCGTCTCTATTGTCATTTATATAAATTTTATTGATATTGCTTTATATCCGAAAACTGAATTTGTTGTGATCTATAAGATTTCTTGATATGTTAAAAAAATTAAATAATCTATCTGAAATCCATTATGAATATATTTTCAAAATTTTAGGTCTGAAATACTTGGAGTTGAGTACTAAAACACGGAAAAAAGGAACGGAACTCCTCTCGATGTAGCTTAGGGTACATATGAAACTAAGTATTATATTATTGTTTGTTGTTTATGCCATATTAGAGCATGTTACATTTTAAAAAACCTCGTACATACGGACATACAGAAAACAAGCTAAATTACATATTTATTATATTCTGCATTTTATTTATTTTCCATTTTTATCTTCTATTTTGCAATCAGTAATTTATTTTTGTTATAAGACCTAACTAAATACATTATTATTCTGACAAGGCAATAAAGTCTTACTTAACGACGATTTGGACGTTTGTAAGCATTTTGGGTTGTTTATAACAAGGTCTAAAATATATATAGTTAGATAGTAATGTTACAATACTGTGGTCGGATAATATGGACATGACACTGATCTAAATGCAAGGTTCTATGTGAAGAGCCGTTCAATTATATTCTGTATATGTATATCTAGTCTTCCCATAGGTACTGAAACAAAGAAAAAAATATTTTTTTATTGCAAATAACATTTATTACTTTTACAGTGTGTTAGTTTAATAGATAAATATAAAACAATTTAAAATATAAAAAGCTTATTGGAAGTGGTCTCCATTGGCTGCATTACAGTCTTTTAAATGTTGAGGCCAGTTATCAATAGCAGCACGCACTCTTTCCATGGGAAAATTCTTCATTGCCAATCGTACGGATTGTTTTAGGCTCCAAATTATCATGGCGTTTAGAGCAAGCCATACTCTAAAATTGACCATAAGTCATAATCCGGCGGGTTAAGATCGGGACTAGAGGACGGCCAGTCTTCAGCTCTGTTGAAGTCCGAAATGTCCGTTTCGAACCAAGACTGCGTAGATCGAGCTTTCTCAAGATTTTGATACCGTTTTCAGAAAAGTACGGCTCAGTCACTCCTTCATATCTAATACCCGACCAAACCTCTGTCGACTAATTGGGAAGCTTCCTTAGAGCTTTAAGCATATATACGGTAATTTTATTTGTGAAAATGTTGCTCAATTGTAGAAATTTTCTCATCCGTAGATAAAATACCAAATAATAACAAACGTATAGAGAGTTTTAAAAATTGGATGTAGCTCCATACCTACTTTGTGTAATGCAAATACAGCGATTCCGTTCTCTTTATCACCCCACTCCATTTTAGTATCGCAAAATATTGTACAATATATTGGGGCCAAAATGAGAAAACTGAACCGTCATATAAAAATGACAAATTCCAATGTAATATTTTGTTTATTTTTAATTTTAACAGTATTTATGACCAGACTAAGTATATGTATCAATCAGTTTCTTGCAGATTTTTCAAATTGATGTTGAGATTCATATTTTTTAATACATATATTTAACTCTCCTACTATGAGTATAAACCACATGAAAAATTTTACTGTCTCCTTGGTTTAGTAATCGTTATAACATCTCTGACGTTGATGTTTTGTATATTTACAGATCGAAAACAGTACAAGTACACCGCGCTCAAGTGCAAGCCCAACGTTCGCAGCAGTTGCCTCTACAACGTCACTCACCAGGTAAAGTGCAGAAGCCTCTCAACGTGGTGTCGAAAGTGCAGGAGTCACCCAAGGTGATCAACTTCGAGGACAGGCTCAAAAGCATCATCACTTCTGTGCTAAACGAAGACCAAGAACAGCGGAAAGCGTCACGAATTGAGGTAAATACGAACAAGTTGATAGGTTCCGGTATTACTTTTCGAATTTTTTAACCAGTTAACAGTGTATGAAGTATATAACTCATCATGCGTTAAAAGTAGTGACCATTGTATATTTATATTATAATTATTATGAGATTAATAAAAGACATAAAGTTCATTCAAAACTATCGAGCGATAAAATGGTTTAATTTTGTCGTCTATCACCGATCAAAGTGTATTTAGCATGTTACGAAGGTGAACATGTCGTTTTAATACAAAATTTACTTTTGTCCAAACGTCATATTAGTATGTTTTAAACGCCTACAGTTATTTTCGCATTGAGGTAAGCGCTTGACTCTGGTGAGCCATGATATAAGAAAGAAGATACTTAAGCACCGTGTGCAAAAAACCGGTATTATCACTAAGTAGCTATTTCTACCAAAAAACCTTAGGTTAGAGAGATTTTGTTAATACAACCTAAGATGGTACACAGTATTGTACTAAGCTTTCTACCAACTTAGGCAGAAATGCATTATAATTATCATTTCCTGATTTTGTCCATCCTAAAATTGATCCTGTAACCTCTTGTGAAGGAAGCACATGCACAATTTCTATACCGAGACCAAATTTTAACAAATGACATAACTGCACTAATTAAATAACACATACGCACTGCAATCTATTATAACAATATTTTAAATGACAGCAACCACGGCAACCAATAACCAATCACACGTATGCAAACGGATACGTGCGGCCGGCGAACATTGCCGGCGCCCCGCCTTTCACGCCGCGCACTTCAATCGCATCCGCGCCCACTTCACCTTTCTTACGCAATTTACGGGACTCACGTGATCAACGCGACATGCGGGAACGGGAGATGCGGGATCCCCGGGACATGCGGGACATACGGGATCCCCGGGAATTGAGGGAAATGCGAGACATACGCCGTGATCGCTATGGGGGATACGAACGTCGGGATGTTCGCCCGCACGTACATCCGAAGTCGCGAACGCCCGATATACGCAGTCATCACGGTGCACAACCTGATTATACACAGGTAAGTAATACCTACAATTAAAACATACTTCAAAATCCTTTTGCAGGTGTAAAATATAAGTCAATACATACTTTACAATTATAAACTCTATCCCTTCCGGGACAAGCGGATGTTATGTTTTATTAAAGTCGCTATTTGTTATGATTACGTTTTGCGTGTTTTTAGTAATAACTCATGGATTCACAATATAACAATAGGTCCCATAAGAAATGGTTGGTTAGCTCATGAAATACAGATATCAAATAGATATGATTTAAGATTTAAAAACCCCCTCTTTGTTAAATAAATCTTACATATAATTATTGACAGGTGATTACAATTAAAATAAGTGCCACAGCTAGGCAAACATCTCCTCCCTGATAGGAATGAGGTTTTGTAGAGCATAGATCCACCACTCTGTTCCCCCGTGAATTGGAAGGCTATATATATCCAAGTCTGATTTCCGGGAGATGCTGGTTTCCTCGCGATGTTTTCCTTCACCGAAAAACACGAATTGGAAAGGAACAAATTGGCACTTAAGTTCCATTATATAACGATAAATTATTGGCGCCTGCACAGAATGGTCTTCTCTAAACTAGAATCTTAATTACCATTAGTAAAGATTAAACATCCTCATGTCTACTAACGCTCTGTTGACGTTGATACACAACTGGTTAGGTTAAAATTATTACAATATGCCATTAATATGATGTATAATTTTGGTATGCTAGGTATCACCGGCAAAATTGGCACTGCGGCGGCATTTATCGCAGGAAAGGTTAGCGGCGCCGGGTGCCCGCACCATTGGAGACCTCGTTAATGGCGAGATCGAGCGCACATTAGAAATATCAAATCAAAGCATTATCAACGCCGCTGTAAATATGAGCGCGCGCTATAACGAGCCTCCGCATCAACCACTGGAAGGTATACATTTCATGTTTGTTCTTTCACTCTTTTGATGGTCTTCCTGCCGTATTGCTATCAGTTATCGTTATAATAGTGTAGATTAAGTAGTGCAGTTCTTTAGTTGCGGATGGTGCAAGTTCAGATAGTTTATATATGGAAGTTATTGACGGCCTCGCTGACGCAGTGGTGCGAGTATTCGCTTTGCTAGCGGAGGTCCCGGGTTAGATTCCCGGTAGGACGAATTTAGGAAATTGTATTTTCTAATTTGTCTGAGTCTGGACTGGCGGGAGGCTTCGGCCGTGGCTAGTAACCACCCTACCAGTAAAAACGTACCGCCAAACCAAGAGATTTGTGTTCCGGTACGATGCTGTGTAGAAACCGTAAGGGGTATATCGCCTCTTATCAGATTAGCGCGCTTCCATCTTAGACTGTACCATCACTTACCATCAGATGAGATCACAGTCAAGTGCTAATCTGTCAGCAATAAAAAAAAATAGAGTTTCTTTGTGGGTTATGAAATTCCGCCACGTGACTTTCGTTTTCTTCAATTATATACCTTTACTATAAGTGAGATGTATTCCTTTTGGTAAATTTTGATATATTTTCTAATGATTAATCCATTTACAGGTCTAGCAGCGTGCCTGCAGGCGCGTGTGTTGGCATCAGAATACTGGCGGGGTCGCGCAGGTGGAGGACCGGCCGACGGGGAAGAAATCGCATCGGGCCGCCTCCCAACTCCCTCCGCAGATCCGCACTCTAACTCCTCGACCCCACTCGTTGACGAGTTCCCCGAAGCTGTTCGTCCTCCAGGTGATAATTTTTGCGACATTTGGTCCATTATATTATTCAAATGTTATTGTAGAATAAATCTTACCAGCTATTTCTTTATGACCATGCAAAAAATACTATAGTTACCGCCGAATGTCAAAATATTGAGTTGTACTTATTAATTAAAAAATTTTTAAAATGATCCGCTAGTTTAACATTTTTAATTCTTTCTTTTTAGGCGATGTATACAAGAGGAGGTTTAATTTTGAAATTTATCTAAACTCACATATAAGAGGAAACATTAGTGTTTTTATACGTTTTCACAAAAAAGCTACTGGACCGATTTTAATTTTTTTTTTCCACAATTAGAAAGTTGCATTTTCACTGAGCAAAACTTAGGCTATACTTAAAAAACATCCAATGATGTAACACAAGGTGTGAAACAAAAAATGTTCTAAAATATTATAGAATATATTAATATCTATAAAAAAAGTCTGCGATACTGTATGTCCAACTACTTTAGTTACGCCACTATATCTACTTTTTTACTAGTTTCTAATTTTAAAATTAATAAGTGCCTTCAATAATCAAACCATATTAATCATACCTTTAATATTTATCCTATTAAATTATTTCATTAAAGAACTTTTCAAGACCTGCAAAATACTTTTTAAATTATTAAAATCAAACATTCCATTCAAAAGATACAACGAATTTATAAATATCAATCTAAAGAGAATAACGTTGAAGTGCAGTACAAAACAAAACTATATCAAATGTTGTGTATAGGGGAAGTTTTAAGACTATAACATACATACATACATACATAGCATCACGCCTCATTCCCATAGGTGTAGGCAGAGACAACATCCTTCCACTTGCCCCGATCCTTGCATATCTCCTTCGCTTTCTTTCATTCTCATTAAACCTTTCATACAGGTTCGTCGGTTTAGAGTACTCTTGACCTGGCCGTTATTTAAAATGTTCTGGATTTGGTCTAGGGACGTTCGCCTTGGTCTTCCCCTTCCAACTTTCGCATTCACTCTTGACTCATAAATCCTTTTTGTCAGTCTCCTTTCATTCATTCTCTCTACATGCCCAAACCATCTAAGCATACCTTTTTCAATTTTAGTCACTACGTCTTCTTTTATACCACAACGTTCTCTTATCACACTATTTCTTACTCTGTCACTCAGTTTTAATCCACTCATGCTTCTCAACGCTCTCATCTCTACCGCATTTATTTTACTTTTGTGATTCTTCTGCCATACCCAACTTTCACTACCATACATAAGTGTTGGCACCAACACTCCAGCATGCACTGCCAGTCTAGCCCTTTGAGACACCATCTGGCTATTCATAAAAGCATGCAGAGCACCATTTACCATATTCCCTGCATTCACTCTCCTTTCGATATCACTTTCACATGTTCCATCTTTTGTAAATTTAGATCCCAAGTATACAAATTCTTTCACCTCTTCCACTTGTTCCCCATCTATCAAAATATTGCCATTCATCATAGATTCATCTCGTTCAAAAAGCATAACTTTCGTTTTGTTTACATTCACTTTCATTCCTTTCCCTTTCAAAGCTTCATTCATAATATTTAGCATCTCCTGAAGCTCGTTAGCGGATGACGCAAGTATTACTTGATCATCAGCGTAGAGTAAACATTTGATGAGTAATTCATTCATTCTTAACCCATACATACTTTCTTTTAAATCTGTCAAACATTTATCCATGAAAAGGTTGAACAGCCATGGTGACGCAACACATCCCTGTCGAACACCTCTTTCGACAGGAAACCACTCCGTGTACGCTCCGTTTATTCTGACACAGGCACTAGAACCCTCATAGAGAGACTTCAATGCTTGGATCAGACAACCGCTCACCCCATACGTAGATAACGTTGACCACAGCTCATTCCTCACCACTCGATCATAGGCCTTTTCTAAATCTACGAACGCGCAATAAACTTTTTGGTGTTTAGCCAAACATTTTTCAGTTATGCACCGTAAAGAAAAGACCTGATCCGTACATCCCATTCCTCTTCTAAATCCCGCTTGCACGTCCCATATTTTCCCATCAGTTTCATTAATCACCCTTTCAATTAATATCTTTGCATACAATTTGCCGACGACACTAAGAAGGCTGATACCGCGGTAATTTTTGCACTCCTGCTGTGACCCTTTTCCTTTATATAGAGGGACAATTACGGCCTTGCTCCAATCTCTTGGGACTTGACCTTTCTCCCAGCATATATTGAAAAGGCAGTACAGCTGAGCTACCACAATCCCGCGGCCAGCCTTCAGCATCTCGACTGACACTCTGTCATACCCAGCAGCCTTACCTGATTTCATACCTTTTATCGCTTTCATGATGTCATCCATACTAATCTCGCTATCACTTGTCTTACATTCATTGCTATCCGCAGAGGCCATATTTACCTCTGCTTCATTTCTTTCAAACAAACTTTCAAAATGATCCTTCCATCTCTTCAATATCCATTCTTCTCCTTTTATTAAACTTCCATCTAAACTTCTGATTTTACAAAGCTCCGAGGAAGTAGATCTCCCTCGGGCAAATTGTATTGATTTCCAGAAAAACTTTTTGTTTGACTGAAAATCATCAGAAAGTCTCCTATCATACATATCACTGTATTCTTCTTTTTTCTTTCTTACAGCTTCTTTCACGATTACTTTCACCCTTTTGTATTCCATTCTTGCCTTTTTTACGTCATCATTCGTTGCCTTTTGCATTCGTTGGTTCGCTTTTGTAGCCAACCAATCGGACCAAGCTTTCTTCTTTTCACACACAGCTGCTTGAACATTTTTGTCCATCCACAAATTCTTCTCTTTCTTACCTTTCCTCCTTTTAGACACGCCACATACATCAATAGCAGCACCAACCACTCCATCTTTAAATTTATTCCATAAACTTTCAATCTCATTTCCTTCGTCTTCACTCTTGAATCGCCCACTCAAATTTTTCAGATATTCTTCTCTAACATCCTCTTCTTGCAATCTCTCCACTTTTATTCGTTCAAGAATGCTCGAGGTTTCCTTCTTTCTATGGCGCCACCGATTAAAAAGACCACCGATTCGGGCAACGACCAGGTAGTGGTCAGTATCGATGTCGACCCCGCGGTATACTCGAGCATCTAGAACTTTCTTCTTCAGTTTTTCGTCCACAATTACAAAATCAATCATACTTCTAGCATTCCCTTCTTCCCTTATATACACATGAATTTCCTTATGCTCAAACATAGTGTTTGCCACAAAAAGACTATGTTCCACACATATCCCAAGAATACTTCGTCCATTTTCATTCACCCGTTTGTCACCAAACATACCAAGAGTCCTTTCATATCCATCACGTTTCACACCTACCCAACCATTAAAAAAAAAAATTTAAAGAAACTATAAAAATTTTACAAATTACTCTAATTTTTATTTATTTATTCTTATTGCACCAATATATAAAAAATTTGAAAAGAGATTTAAATTAGAGGTGTCCAAATGCGGTCGTATCATTTAGAGCGATCTCCTCCATACAACCTAATACTATGGAAGAAAGTTTTGCATATTGCATTTTTGTTTTTATTAAAAAAAATTATAATAATCAGACAAAAAAATACGGGATCGATACAAAAAAATATTTCAATACCTGTAAAGTATTTTTAAATTGATTAATGTCGAACAATCTACATCGTTTATGTACATGTTACGAATTTAAAAATGTATTAGTTAGGTATATATTCGTTGTAAAGTAAAATCTCTATACTGATTAGATTATGAATGTAACTAAGTAAAGTAAAACAAAAATCAATTTATAGTCCGACTTAGTAGATATTACACTGCCACGAGATCCATATCTACGCGGGAACATCGCGGGGCATTGCTAGTTTTAAATAACTTCTTCATGAATTCCAGATATGACATTTTGATTAAGGGTTCAGCTTTTTGAAATGCGGATTCTTCCAGAAGGCGAAGGCGGCGAGGAAGTGGAGGAGAGCAAGTGGCAGGACCGGATAGCGTTTCGGTTCGATCAGATAATATCGTTCGCATCGACCGCCATGGAGGACAAGAGACGTCGTTCGGACGAGGCCTGTAACACCTCGCCCGACTCTGGCATCGGCCATGGGGAAGCTGCGCGAGGGGGGCTCGGTGATGGAGCGGCGAGCGGTCCGGGGGAGGTGCGGACGGGACAGGCTAGTGCTGCAGGGGGCAGCGGGGCTGTGCCGGTGGGCGCGCGTTCGCCGTCCCCGCAGCCACCGCATCATTTCAAGAAGCGTTTCTTCCGACGCGAAAGGTGGGGTGCGTGGAGCGGTGCGCCGCCGCCCGCGCCCGTGGACTGGGAGAGGCCGCCGATGTGACAGCCGCGTATTTAGCGCTGCGACTCGTGGCCCTTCTCGCACGCTGCGACAATCGCGATCGCCACCTAGCGCAATGTGACACTGCCGCCGGGGGTTCGCTGCCCCCCGATGTTGACTATCGATTTTGTTATTTTTTTTTTTCGAATATATAATGTAATTATGTATATTGAATGAGTTTATTTTACGTTTAAGAATTGTAATTATTTAACTTTAGGGTGAACGCCGCCGGGCGTCGAACGTCCATCGCGACGCGACGGATTTGTATTTCATGTGTTCATTTAGATGTTAGTGTTCGAAATACAGGTTTCGGTGACTCAGCGGCGACTTGTTCTCGTGTCGGTCGTTCGTTCGATGGATGTTTGTTGTTTTTGTGTTGCGTTTCTTTTTTTTTTTTGGATGTTTACGGAGAGCTCAGTCTGAATAATGCTAATCATTTCTTTGGAAAGTCCCGAGCGCGAGGTCGTACGATGAAACGAGTTATTGTAAATATTAACATTAATGAGAAAATTAGAAACTCGAGCGATAGATAGAATGAATGATCGCTCTGACATAACCGCTGCCTTAATGATACATTTCTGCTAACGAGATAACCTTAATTGTAAAACTTTCAGCAATATAGTTCTTAAATTGATTAACTAAATAAGCGTCGTACGTATTGTATCAAACATTTACGTAAATATTTAATAAGTGAACAATTTGAGTCGTATAGTAAAAATATCATGGTACTTATTGATCACCTAAAGTTTTGAAGGAATTTATTTTTTTACATATATTTTGGCGTAAATTTTCATAGAACTTGATCGATATTTTTTTGTACGGTTAAATATTATTGAATAATAGTGTAAGTAATAATGAAAGTAACATAAGTTGGCAGGGTATGGTGGCGTCAAGGTCAAGAAACTAATGGGCCAAATTGAATCTGTATACCTTGTTTTATTCGTGTGTTAATATTCAATGTAAAATATCTGGAGTCAGACCGTAGCTGTATCGTTATTGATGTTAACGATTTACGCTATCGGCCGTAATATATGTAAAATTATAAATAATTTTGTTCCTGTACGTCACGGGTCGACAACCAGCGGCCGTAAGCCTCAACGATGCGGCCCGTAGATACGGATAAAAGTAACGATAATTAGAGTTAAAATGCAAAATATAGTTTTATCCGATAAATCGTCTATATTAGATGGAATGGAGCTCGCATCAAAATCCGTGTAACATTTGTGCCCCGCGCCAATATCCTCATAGCATATGTGGCCAGCGCGAAGATCCTCATAATATTTGTATCCCATGCCAAAATATTCTTATAACAGATGTGGCCAGGGCCAATATCGTTTTAACATTTGTGGCCCATGCCAATATCCTGACAGAATTTGTGGTCCTCGCGAATACTCTCACAAAATTTGTGGCCCGTGCTAATATCTTCATAACAGTTGTGGCCGGCGCCAAAATACTTATAACATTTATGGCTCTTCTGTAAGAAAAGGTTGCCGACCCATGTAAGTAACTTGAGGAAATATGAGTATTTTTAAATGTAATGTATTGATTTTAAGCGCAAATATAATCTTGTACTTCGTGCCAAAAGGGGTTTCATAAATAACTACACAATGTTTATAGCGTTACAATACGAATAGCGTTACTTCTTAATAAATGTAATTTTTCTGTACTTATGCACACACAAAAAGTAATTGGTTGTTGACGTCTAAAAACACACACAAAATGTCTTTAAAGTTTTAAAACGTAAAATCTCTTGCGCTTACGGATTTTAATGAAATTGCATCACGAATTTAAAAGAATTTTTTAAAATAAATTGCTCCTGTTATTTCGAAACAGATTACACATCTGTTTTCAATATTCCGCTTTGATTGATTTTAAATAATATAAGCTAAGATTGTGGTTTGTAACGGTATATTTCGTAGTACACTCGAACACCAATCAAAATTAAATCCATGTCTGTGATTTGAAATATTAAACAAACACATAATTGACGGCTAACACATGCGTCAAAAAACCTCCCCAAAGGCAAATAATCCAAGTTAAAATAAATTATTTATTGATGTCTATACATTTTCACACATAGCTTTGAGATTTTATATATTTATAAAACCCTTTACAAAAACAGATCAACGATATGACTACAAAGGAATATGATGAAAACGTAACACATTGAAGTGAATGCATTTAATTTTCGACAGAGGCTAAAGTATATTCGGGGTATTATGGAAACGCCCGTTTGAATTAAAAAGAAGTTTTTACATCTGTAATACTTAAATTAGTAAACTTTACTCCACCTTATCCTTTCCGGCCCAAATATCATAAAATTACGCGTATTCCGAACGGGGTAAAGACCCCAGTTCATTCGTATGGAACATCACGTGCATACAGTTGGGCTTCCATGAGTTAACTGAGAGACAAATGCGGAGTAATATCATGTCCCTATTTGGGTTCTTGCTTTCAAAAACAATATTTTTAACGATTTGCCCTTTCGCCCATGGAAAATAAAAAACGGGAAAATGTTTCCATATAATGCTTTTGTGATTACAAAATATATAAAGAAAGTAGTTCTTCT
Organism: Elymnias hypermnestra; assembly: GCA_015832385.1. Lineage (NCBI taxonomy): Eukaryota > Metazoa > Arthropoda > Insecta > Lepidoptera > Nymphalidae > Elymnias > Elymnias hypermnestra. The sequence goes on from JACTOM010000929.1 coordinate 5,690,954, forward strand.
AATACTCAAGTTATTAAATTAAAATTTATGCATGTGGGTTTTCAAATACCCCGCTTCGGGCCGGCTGGGTTAATGAATCAGCGTTTTTTAATGGATAAGATTCTTGACGATATTACACTGGTAAATTCCTAAATATGAAATTTACACAAATTGTACTTGTAATAGTTGCTCCATGACATGCTGTCAGACTAAATGCCTTACTAATAATATTAAAAAAATATATAATAATAATAAAATGCATATAAGCCACTATTCAAAACTTATAGGTAGTTATTGCTAGAACAGGGTCTATGTAATTTCAATGTTTTAGTAGATTCGAATACATGACTCCGAATGGTTCAGACTATCGCTGCTTTAATTTAAATAGCTCCACCATCAATAAATTCTGCTTTTTAACCCCAAAATCGCGGTTTATTTATGAGAACTCAATATGATGTGAAACACCTGTATTAAATTAGTACCTGTATAAAGTTGCATACTACGATTTCGGCGTGTCACTTTGTTAATTACCAAAATTAATTAGTTATCGGTACTTATGATTAATTTTTAACATTAACTTTTATATGTAACCCATTTCTATTTTAATTATATCTCTCCTTTGTATTACGAACTTAAATTATCAAAAAAATTAGGTTACAAGTTTCTTGGAATTATAAACAAGAGCCAGCTATATCACTATTACAAACTAATCCGTCTTTTTACTAAAAATAACAACGGGGATGTAAGGTGATGTGTCACTATGTAATTAAAACAGCGATTAGTAATTTATAATAAAATAATTTTTTAATGAATTAAATTAATATTATCGCTCACGAAGATTATCCGCCTTTTAGCGAATAAGGCTTTACAATTGTAACGTTCATTGTCATTGATTTTAGTTGTCTTATTAATGTTTTTTATTTCATTTTTGATTTCTTGTTATATTTTATGATGTATTTGCAAAATCGCTAGTGGTCGTGTACTTATTTAAATCATAGAAAATATTTGCATATTTACTTTTACAATAAATTAGTTTGTTGTATGTTGTGCCCATTTTAATAAAATGTATTTTTAAGAATGGCTTGTAATTTTTACTAATATTATAGAAATAAATGGGATGAGATGACTTGTGATCAGTCGATTAAAGAAATTAGGGTGTACAGTACTAGGAGAAAATCTAAGGGTATGGGCATTACAATGTTATATTTTTTTAATTACATTAATTGCAAATGTAAAGGTGTTCTAGATTAACGCTAGATTCGATTCGATAGTTTTAATCGACAGGTAGATTTGTTTGTTATGTGATTTGCATGTTGTAAAATATTTTAGATTTGTTTTAAATCAATGTCCATATCCATTCGGTGCACTATTAAATTGTAAGGAATCGTCAAGATTATATACATAATTATTAAATTTTAGTGTTAAAACCAATGAAATACATGAGCAATGATAATTATTTAAGACCGAAAAAAATTGCGTTTAACGAATGAGAATTTTAAGATATAATGTTTTTAATACATAAACGACTAGATATTCCACATATGTTCTATATAATATTTACCTTATAATACAGCATCATAGTCTTTTTAGGCCTAAATCATATTGAACGCACACAAATATATAGAATTTTAGTACTATATCTTAACCTGGTCGTTTAGTGTATTTGAAACATTGGAGTGCACTGGTTTGATTGTGCCTGAAACTCACCAATGCCGCTCCAAACCTCAAAATTGTGTAATTGTATAATAAGGTAGCTTATAAAAAATTCTGAGGTAACGGAATTAAGATAATGTATATTGGCGTTCAGTAAGAGTTGCAAGATTGACTTAAGGAGTGATTACATTATTCAGTTTTGACTAACTTTTTATGTTTTTTTTAATGGGGAAAGAGCTAATCAGTGTGACGTTAGTGTCTAAAATAGTACAAATGAGAAGACTTATTGTCGTAAGCCTCGGACTTTTCAACATTACAAATGCTAGGATTGAGATGTATCCCTGTGTACTAGTTTTATTTTGTACTAAAAGTTAAAAATAAATGAGTAATTATATGAACACGTGTTTTATGTTAAAATATTTCTCTGAACAAAAAATGTTAGATCTAGCACATTTTCCACCATCTGCTCACGTTTATTATCCTCTCGTTATTTTACATGAGTAACAGACTAAATGACTGGATCGATTTTGAAAGTGCTTTAACCATCATGTGGCAAATGCTGCCATAAAGAATTACTTGAGCTGTATTTTTTTAGCGTGATAACTGATTTTTAGGTCAAAACATAAGTGCATCTTTGAATTCGTGGTTTATGCTCTGTCTGAGATGGCGTCTATACTAGTATCCCCCAAATAAGCATTCAAGTTTTTGGTTACTTTGTTATTCAAGAATACATAATAGAAACACTGCATGATGCACTTCAAAAGACGTCACCATAGATAATACATATATACTGGTTAGACGTCACGCAAATACGTTATTATATTTTACCAGTTTTGTATGTAAGTGGAAATGTCATTGTCGGTAATCTTTTCAGCTGGCAAGCAGACAATTGTTCCTAATTTTTAAGGAGATTGTAGAATATCATCCAGCCATTTCTGAAACATACAAGTAGGTTTAAATTTTAACAATACAAAATTCTGCGGAGCATAGTGGAATTGATAGAATAACAGATTGGTGCTCTTTTCGATTTTCTATTCGACAAAAGATAATTATATTTGTGTTAGATCTAGCATTCTAGCAACACTGACGTTAAGTGTCATACGCAAAGTGTTTTTGTTTGAGGCGTTTTTTAAAAAGCTATTTAAATATAGATATGTAATCTTAAAATTAAGAACTGCTGAAAGTGTTTTAGACAATTTATTACTGTTTATTCGGAAATGTTAATTTAGACAACGTTGTAAGATCTTCGAGAAGACCTAAATGGTAACGCGTATTCTTACATACATCGGTACTCGCGTAGTTTACCTTAGTCCGTATAAAAATAGCATTGACATTGCTGATATACGTTGTATTTTGTAGCTTACAGCGAAGTGATTAATTTGGTTAAACGAAGAATAATGGTCGAAGTTCTCTTTCTTAATTATTAAGATTTAATTTAAAATAATACCAATGAAATGCAACATCCGCGAGCTCGCTCTTTTGAGCGACAAACCTTGTATTATGGAAGGAAGGCTGAATTACAAAAAAGTAGCAAATGGAAGTTATCGTAGTCAAGCAGGTATTATGTCAAATCTATATAATTATCTGATTAAGATATGAAATTATATAGTGGTAATCAGACAGCATAAATATTGTGATTAAATTTGTGTAGTTAAATTTATAATGGAGTGATTTTTGGTATCCTGTACTGGAATTCATATTCTTCAATCTAAATTAACATTAAGAAAAAGATCAATGACATAGGTATAAACAGGTTCACAAAACTTTTTTTACAGTATTCAAAGAACGATGGTTTCGTCTTATCAACAACTATTTATTCTATTTTAAAATTAGTGAAATGGGAAAGTTTGATACAAAAAACCCTGCTGGTGTATTTGTTATGGAGAATTCATCTATACAAATGGAACATGGACCTAGTATAACATTCTCATTTTCTATATCATTTATGTAAGTTGGATGTCAATAACTTTATATAATATCATTTTTCCTGGGTATTCCAGGAAATTCTTTATTATATATACTTTTTGCCATTGAATTAAAAATAAGAATATCGTATTATAAGAGTGTTGCAACCATTGTATGTACATAGGAATAAAAATTGGGGGGAAAAAGATGAATATAATTAAGGTAGAAAATGTGGTTTCTATGATGAATATTAAAAGGTGCTGTCACATCAGAAGTGACAGTTCCTTTACAGTTCAAGTGCCAATAAACTCTTATTCGAATAGTTTTTAACAGGGACAATGTATATTATTCTATATTGCGCTATTGTTGTTTGCTTAATAGCTTTCAGTAATGTGATATTTACAATATTTTTAATAGAGATGAGCCTGAGAAAAGGCATGTTTTTGCTGCTCGAAGTGAAGATAACGTTGTTCAATGGGTGATGAAGCTTCGTCAATGTTCCTATGAGTATTTAAGAAGTCAGCTTCATACTCTACAATCAAAAGTATTCTCAATCACAGGCAAGGTAATTTTTTTCAGGATCATCATGTTTTTTTTATTTTGCTCATTGAAATAATTATAGGCATTAATAATTTTAAAAATACAAGAAAAGAGCTACACTTGATTTGCATATGGCATTACTTAGTTTACTTATGGTGTCACAAAAAGTCTGCAATAGCCTGTATATTTCTAAATTACCCAATCTCTCACCAAGCCAGACTGAGACAAATGAGAATATGCAATTTCTTAATATTGCCCTACTGGGTATCGAACCCAGGACTTGTGAGGCCATCCAATCAATCAATCGAGCCATGATGTACAGTGCAATAAAAAAATTTACTTTTAGGATCCCCTTTTGCTTGTGCCGAGAAATGACGGTGCCTGTTTATGGGCTCCATCTGTGCCCTTTTCAACTGTTCCTGCATGTACAACAAACACTACCTCATTTAGCTGCCATCTGCATACAAATGGTGCCTTCACACTTGAAAGAAGTAAATCAGATGTCCAAGCGCATAGACATCTACGAGCAGAGTATAGTTCGAAAACTACATTCTACGTGAGCGATCAGTCTAACGGCGAAGTTAATTTGGAATCCAAAAATTTTTCATTAGAAAAGAGCAAAACGTCCGCATTTTTAACTGCCAGTTTAAATCCTATAGATATATCCATATTTGATAACCGACCTGCATATTCAAGAGCTGCTCCGAGTCCACCTGTTAGAACTAAATTATCACCGGGTAATCGACGTATTGAGTTAAATAAAGAAGTTAAAGCATTCACAGATCAAGGGAAATTGTTAGGGCAATTAGGAATATTAGATGTAGCCCCGGTCCCACCAAAAAGGAAGATATCGCCAAGGTCCCAAGAAAATAATGAGAAGGAGTTAAGAACAAATGATAGCAATACCGAGTTGCTCTCTGACAACAGTGAAGATCTTATAAAATTTTGATTTAAGTAAATGGTGAAACTATCCCACCAAATATATAATTATTTTAATACTAATATTAAATAAAGTCGCCAGTGCAAATATAACCTGACTGACATTTTATGAAAAATTGTTCTTGTAGGAATGTTTTATATGCCGAATTTCCGTTATCTTATGTTGCATATTACGATTAACAACGAAATTTTACCGATTTTCCAACCCCAATTATACTGAAAATTTGTTAATAAAAAAAACCCATTACCGATTTTGAACCCGAGACATCGTGTTCTTTGTGAATCTGAACTGATGATAAATGTTTCTTAGTTTCATAAGAATGTAAGAGACAATGGGGTCAAGTCCCCCCCCCCCCCCACATAGTCCCTCCATTTACTCTTTTTACTAAGTTAGTAGTCTTTTTAGTTAGGTTAGTACATCTCTCGCTTATATTGAGAATTTATTAAATTAAAAAAAGTCTGCTTTAGACAGCATGACTCATGTAATATACATATGAATTTATTATGTACGGCGGTCGTTCACCTCGACCTATCACACTTCTCGTTACGCCGCCGTCACGCATTCACCGGCTTACTCCTAGAGTTAAGTGTGTGTAAAGAAATTATCTATTACATCTAAAACCCCATATCAATTTTTACATTAAACCGGGACTTTGTGTTGTTTATTGATTGAACTGATGATAGACATATACCAGCGTTCTTTTAGTCTCATAAGATCGTACTGTAAGCGAAATGAGTTTAGTTTAACCCTAATTAATGATAATGTAGGGGGAGGGGGAAGGTATTAGACCCTTCCCCTCAAAACGAGAGACTAATACACGATTTCACGGACATTCCCTATAGCACCACATAGTTTGGGGTCCTTTTGAAACAATGTCCACAACTGGCCCCTGATTGTACTTAAAGGACACATCAATGACAGTTACAGATACCGATTTTTAAAGTTACATAAATTAAAATTATATTGTTTTGTCTTCTGCTTTTTGTAACATAATGACATAATAGTAAATGATGACAACAGACGGGCAATATAAAATAATTTGACATAATTTCTTTTAAAAAATACTATAATTTTGTAACACCCGGATAGGGTTTCACTTGTAATTAATATGACTAATTTCAACTAGTCATATTAATTACAGTTTTTTGTGTACAAAATGTTGCATTCATGCAATAAATAAAAAAGAACGAGTTTAAATTGGATAACTAAGGGCTATATAACATTGCATTACAAACGACGAATTATAAGCAAATTATCTATGAAAAAATGGCTGTGCTATGGACACAGCCGTTTTTTGAACGTGAATACGTCTCATAACAGGGGCTTCCCGTTCCGCCGCGCGTGATGTGTAACAGTCCTTATTTAGCGTAATAAATTCTTGATCCTTTTGTTGTCCAGTGGTTTAGTTGAATTTCCGATGGAGGGTATACATAGATATATAGCCGTTAACAGTCGTTTTTTAGTTGCCTCCTTATGGTTGCGATTTTAAAGACGTATTCACGTCAAAAAGTTGCTAAAATTGAGAAAACGTACCAGTTCTGACAGTTCCGTTGCGTCCGCGATAGCATATATTTATAACTCACTGTGCCTATCTATTTTATGTTAAATCAAATGCGGAGCAGACGAAATTACGCGATTAGACCATTTTCTCACATAGATTAAATAGTTTTTGTTCTCGCGGTTTTAAATGTAGTGTAAAATCTCTTGCCATACACAAGAGCATGAACGTATTTTATATGTTTAAAGAGTCTATAGCCATAACAAAGCCTGTAGTTATGTATTGTGAAATGTGATATTGACAAATTGAAGTGAATAATGTATTGCATTTAATTAAATATAAATATATTTTTATACTCGTGAAAGTGTTTTGCTTTTATTTTTCCCTATTTACATTAAAACATTATCTTGTTTATTTTACACTGTACCCTTCGGTGTTAACCGCGTATTTCCCAATCCCATGAAAATATGTACTCAGTGATCATGTACGTATAGTGTGTTAGAGATTATTAATTTGAAAAGTCAAAGTCACAATATATTTATTCAAGTAGGCACTTTTGAAGCGTAGCATATCGTTTTTTTTCATATAATATTTAAATGTATGACTGATGATAAGATTAAAGAACGACCTGAGAAGAGCCCACAACAAACTCAGTGGGGTGTACGTATTGTTTATGTTCTTATTATTACGATATATATTTTTGATGTATTCTATATCAAGATATATAGGGTAATTCATTCACTTCCACGCATTTTTGCCTTCCAAGTATTCCTTCAAATTATAGAATGATTTCTGTATTAGCTTTCTTTTAATGAAAGCTTTAAATTTACTTAGAAACATCTGTGCAACTTCTTCTGGGGCAAGAGTAGGGGGACGGTCTTATATAAAGTACACAGATATTTAATTTACCTAATAAATATTAAATTTGATTATAACTCCTGAGCAAATTCAGGATAAAGGACTTACTCCTCAGGAATTCCTTAACGTAGTTATTTATTTATTAGAAACGTTTACAACACATATTAATTAAGCTATAAGCTTAGACGAGCATAGTTATTCTGATACTAGGTGTTACCCGCGTATTTCACGTTTCCATTATTCCGTTTTAAGCGCAAGTCGACGTCGCGAAAGGAATATTTACGAATGTGAAATCAAAAGGGCAATGGTAAAAGTTTAGCTTATATCTACATGCCATGGGAATACGAGGACACATGTTCTTAGTAAGAGACTACGTTGCGAGAAGATAATATATGCCGAATTTTAAGTCAATTTGGTAAATATTTCGGGAGATGTCGCAGTGAGTGGTTGTTGTTGGTGTATATATCTAGACTCCATGGGAATATGGGAAACTCGTTCTTAGTGAGCGTCTACATTAAAATGTAGCCTATGTACTTTCTTAGGCTCTAGACTATCTGTTTACGAAACTTTGTTTAAATCGGTTCAGTAGTTTTGGCGTGAAAGCGCTACAAGCAAACATAATTACTTTCGCATTTATATTATTAGTAAATATTATAAAAAAAACTTAGGAATATCGCGATATGCATATCAATTACAAAAGTTTATAAGACTTGCGATATAAAAACCGTAACGAGAAAAAACAATTATATATAATTTAATTACAAACTACTGAAATTAGTCTTTCCAATAACTAGTTAATGGTGAAGGGAAATATGGTAAGTCAACCTGCATATCCCGGGAGTAATTTTGGGGTTTGTGGAGCCTACCAACTCGCTGAGGAGTGTGGTGGATCTATGAGCATACTCTAGATCCCTCTCTACTACGAGTGAAGGAGGCCTCTGCCCAGCAGTAGGACGTCCATGGGCTGTTACTAACCTTTTCTTACATAAACAATAAAAAAGAAAACACTTAAAAGATCGGAAAATTTATATTCGTAATTAATACAATGACGCCTGTGGTAATCGCCGGATGACTCGATTAAGCGCAATTAAACAAATTTGTTCGTACGTGTATAACCAATGTTTTGAAATAGATAAGGCGTTTTTACTCGTTACATTAATAAATATTCATATATATTTTTAGTAAGTCAACAAAGTGTTTAGCACTCTGTTATGATAATGAGACATCTGTTGATTATAAATTCTGCCGAATTCGTTACATTGCTTGCTTAATTTTGTAAATTATTATTTATACCTATATGAGAGTAGGATATGTAAGTAAGTGGCAGCCCATTAAAGTCCCACTGCTGGGCACAGGCTTTCTCCCTCCGAGGAGCGAGGGTTTTTAGAGCATAGACCCACCACGCTGCTCCACTGCGGATTGGTAGGCATAGTACACAAGTGCACTCTCTATTCATTCACTCCCATATTCTGATGTGACGGGAATACTGACACGACCGGAGAGAGATCAGGCGCAGGATCGACGGCTTAACGTGCTCTCCGAGACTCGGGGGTGGATCACACCGCCAACTTCCCAACTTCGGGCAAATATTGAGAAAATCTTAATAGAAAACTCAATATTGATGTTTTTGAATTGGCCCGACCCGGGACTCGAACCCAGGACCTTATGTCTGTAGCCGAACATGCTAACCACTAGACCAATGAAGCAATCTACGAGGATACGTACTGATTATTAATTATAAAATTCTTTGCGATTTATACTTTATATTTTAAATGAGGGAGCGGGGAATGTCTAAGCTACATACATGTTTTTCTATTGCATTTAATGCCTAGTGCGCTGAATAAGGCATTGAAAATCTATAGATACATGAATATTGTAATTATCACCGTTAAAGTACAGATATGAAATTATTCTATTAACGTAAATTGCAAACATTTTTTGGCTTCAAACTTCGGATCATTGAATTGCAGTAACACCGTAAGTATTTAAATTAAAAACCTGTAGCGTATCGAATAGATTATAAATCGTTTTTCCGTTCCAATTTCATTAGATTCACAGAGACAAAGAAAATATGAATTTGTTTAGTAATTCAACGTCTTTTGTCTCATTTTTCCATAGCTCTCGTTAATTCAAGGTAAGATGTAGTAACATGTATCATTATTTTAATTCGAAGTTATAGGTATTAAAAACGCAGAGCACTAGCGCATGAATAAAACATTACCAACTTTCATTTACGGTGGGTATGAAAGCGTGAAATAAACTATACGGTAGATTGTAATAACGTAGATATAATCATATTTGTAGGCGGAAACTGACGAAATTTACCTGTTGATATAAATTTAATATTTCTTTAACAAAGTTAAACGGATTTATATCAAATCAAATGAAAATATGCTTTAAGTAGGATCAAAAAGCACTCGAGAAACTCGACGGTTACTCTTTTAAATATACTCTTCTGGACACATCTATTGGCCCACCTTAGAGTTTAGGTTTCGATGGCCCCTACCGAAATATTATTGCTAGATTGAACAAAAACTATTGATGCAGTTTTAAACCTGGTACTTTTTACCATCTTTTTCGATCGTAATGTTTTAAATTTGAATTCA
>JACTOM010000929.1:5703864-5753797 GCA_015832385.1 Elymnias hypermnestra
ATATAGAGGGACAATTACGGCCTTGCTCCAATCTCTTGGGACTTGACCTTTCTCCCAGCATATATTGAAAAGGCAGTACAGCTGAGCTACCACAATCCCGCGGCCAGCCTTCAGCATCTCGACTGACACTCTGTCATACCCAGCAGCCTTACCTGATTTCATACCTTTTATCGCTTTCATGATGTCATCCATACTAATCTCGCTATCACTTGTCTTACATTCATTGCTATCCGCAGAGGCCATATTTACCTCTGCTTCATTTCTTTCAAACAAACTTTCAAAATGATCCTTCCATCTCTTCAATATCCATTCTTCTCCTTTTATTAAACTTCCATCTAAACTTCTGATTTTACAAAGCTCCGAGGAAGTAGATCTCCCTCGGGCAAATTGTATTGATTTCCAGAAAAACTTTTTGTTTGACTGAAAATCATCAGAAAGTCTCCTATCATACATATCACTGTATTCTTCTTTTTTCTTTCTTACAGCTTCTTTCACGATTACTTTCACCCTTTTGTATTCCATTCTTGCCTTTTTTACGTCATCATTCGTTGCCTTTTGCATTCGTTGGTTCGCTTTTGTAGCCAACCAATCGGACCAAGCTTTCTTCTTTTCACACACAGCTGCTTGAACATTTTTGTCCATCCACAAATTCTTCTCTTTCTTACCTTTCCTCCTTTTAGACACGCCACATACATCAATAGCAGCACCAACCACTCCATCTTTAAATTTATTCCATAAACTTTCAATCTCATTTCCTTCGTCTTCACTCTTGAATCGCCCACTCAAATTTTTCAGATATTCTTCTCTAACATCCTCTTCTTGCAATCTCTCCACTTTTATTCGTTCAAGAATGCTCGAGGTTTCCTTCTTTCTATGGCGCCACCGATTAAAAAGACCACCGATTCGGGCAACAACCAGGTAGTGGTCAGTATCGATGTCGACCCCGCGGTATACTCGAGCATCTAGAACTTTCTTCTTCAGTTTTTCGTCCACAATTACAAAATCAATCATACTTCTAGCATTCCCTTCTTCCCTTGTATACACATGAATCCCCTTGTGCTCAAACATAGTGTTTGCCACAAAAAGACTATGTTCCACACATATTCCAAGCAAACTTCGTCCATTTTCATTCACCCGTTTGTCACCAAACATACCAAGAGTCCTTTCATATCCATCACGTTTCACACCTACCCATCCATTAAAATCTCCTAACATAATTATTCGCTCATTCGGTTCACATTCATTCAACGTATCACTCACACTTTCCCAATACTCATCTATTTCTTTTTGGGCTTTTTTTTTTCTAATTTTGTACATATATCAAAATTCACACTTTTCGTAACGTTCTCGTTACGCATTCACACGCTTGCTTAAGTTAACCGTGCCTAAAAAAGTTTTACATCAAAATAAAAAAATTAAACAATTATTTCACATTTATAGTAAACTTTATTAATAAATCGTAAGAGTAAAGTTATACAATTAAATTGGTAATTTAAGTTTTGGTGTCATTGTGTTTCCTTTTACGAGGTTTCGACTTTGCCGCTCGTTTCAATTCTATTGATTTCTTCACCTTATTGTTTGATTCGTCGTTGATCAGTTTCTTTGTCTCAAATATTGCGTGCTCATAGTTATGTGACAGGTGGCCTAAAACTTCATGCTCTATCTCCATCTGTTGAACACCGGCTTTCCCATTGCATTGCAATATTTCCTGCGAAACAATTAGCTTATATAAAGAAAGGGAAAAGATATTTCGACAACCTCTGCGTATAGCGTCAAGTGTAAAATTCTGATTTTGTAAGGCAGTGTTTTAAAGATAAATAATATGTTTGTGCCGAATGCACATAGTTATTACGTTAATATATCTGTGTAAATAGTTTTTGTTCACCAACGCTAAACTTATTGTATACTCGTAATATGGAGTGTGTCTTTGTACTTCCGATACGTGCAGGAGTGCTGGAGTTTCCATGGTTTTGTCAGTTATGCAGAAGCTGTGAAGGCTCTTGGTCGCCTAGCTCCAATTCACTCGGAAGTTTTTGAAATTGCCGCAGTTCAGTCTCTTCAAATATGGTTAGTAGTCGGAGTCAGTTTCTGGAGAATGTCGCTTACTTGCTGGACTACTAATTTTGCCAAGTTTTGTGACCACAAGGTTGAATCTAGCCTCGTCGTTTAGTTTTTGTGGGCTAAAGGTTACTTAGTACGAACCATAAACGTGGTTGGCTATACTATTTACACAGATATATTAGCATTCGGCACATGTTTTTAAAACACCATCAAACCACCCTTGAAGTACATCCTTACCAATTATTAACGAATCATTGAAATCGGTTGGGGCAATATCGAGTTAATCATCCATTTGTCGCGCACATACTTAATGCAATATAACCTTATATGGTTGCAATCATCAGAACTGGAGTAAAAAAATGGGATCACACGAAGCACCACCTTTCATATAAAAACGAATCACCTAAATCGGTTCACCCAGGCGAAAGCCATGAGATAATAAATAAACAAAAAATTTTTTGAAGTCGGTTAAAGATGAAAGGCTTCTTAGGGTACCTACGCACTATGCGGTTAGCCGGAATGCTGACTGTAATCTCACATTTGTACGAGAAATTCGTTTTTATACGAATTGCGATGCGGCTGCCGGTTGACCGCCGCGGTTGTTCTGAGCGCTGCGGCCCGACAGACGGTTGCCCTACACACTACAAGGATAGTGCTAGTTTGCGGTTGCCGGCCATTTACGTGAACGTGTTTATCGATGCTAGCGCATTAAGTATGAATTTTAATACGGAAAAAATTGTAATTCAAATTCAAAATAGGTCAGCAATCTGAAATACAAATTCCGCAGAATATTCGGATAAAAAAAGTCATTTTGGAAATGAGTCGACCCAACCGCAAACCATGACAGTTTCTATCCGAGCATTCCGGTTTGGGTTGCGGCTCTCCGCCACCCGGTTAACCGCAAGCGCAACCGACTTAGACACTTGCAGTAGGTAAACCTGTATAGAAAGTATATTAAGAGTCATTGAGTGTCTAAAGAAATTTTCAATTTTATAAACCAATGGCTTACCTTAAACATGTGTAATTGACTGTGTATAAGGATGGTGAGTGCGGTACCCTTCTTGCCAGCGCGGCCAGTGCGGCCCACTCTGTGCACGTACGTCTTGATGTTCCGCGGCGGATCGTACGAGATCACGTAACTGCAGTCTGGTATGTCTATACCTCTCGCTAAAGCATCAGTGCTTATTATGCTGCAATCACATTCAAAATATATTCAAGACCTCAATAAATAAATTACTACATATAATTAATTTTTTGAATATAATTTCTTTTACAAAAGACGGGACGAACATCAAACGTTTGACATTCAAAACAAAAAAAAGTGCGTGCGCACACAGTAAAAATGTTTCTTTTGGAAAATATTTTTTAGACTTGTTTATATTTATTCAAATCTAAGACTTTAGATTTCCGAGACTTTAGAGGGAGGGGAAAAGGAAGATATGTTATGAATTTATTTAATTTAATTGTCGTTAAATTATTAACTTTCGAAAATTAATTAAATAACTTATTGAAACCTCAAATGACGAATTGTAAATAAAAATGCTACGTGTTTTTCGTCAATATTACAAATGATTACCTAAATTTAGTTTTTGAATTTCAAATTTAGAAAAAAGTATTTATGAAATTTTATGAAAAATAGTATATGAAATGACAAGTGGCAAATTGAAATGCCAAATGTTATTTGTAAATATTGAAATGAATTAGTATAAAAAAACGCTGCACATCTTTGTGACGCTAAACCCGGGTTTCATCCGCAAAAAAATTACACACATGCGCCTAAAAAAGTTTCACTTCAAAGAAAATAGTTTTAAAATTAATTTGATTTCTAAACGACTTTTAATTTATTTCCAATCGACACGATGAATATCAAATTTTTGACAGGTATGAATAGCCTCTAAGGGAAAACTAAATCATAGTTTCTACTATATTCAAAGCAATTTCTTCAGGCATAAACGCTTTTAAACCTTCCTAGCCTCCACAAATAATTCAACACCAAAATTATGCAAATTTTAGAGAGACTAACAAACAGCAAGATGATGCAAGTGACCTTTTATCCTAGATTGATCCCGTGTATCAGTACTTTCCAATAGCTCTGTATGAGTTTCAACTTTTTTCGTTAACTAGGTGTTTTAAGCGACTGCTTTTAGTTAAGAGAACAGACAACGAAAGCGACTTAATTTTACTGTGTAAAGATGTATGACTATCATATAAGTGTGAAGTGTAACACATTTATTTATTTATTGGTAATCCAACGGCGTTTTAACAAATTGTTACATGGAATAATTAATATACTTAAAATAAGGCCTATTACGGATTGCACAAATTATTAAATAATATTCAAAATAACAGAGAACATATTAGGAAGTAAGAATTTGAAAACAATAAAGAGTGGGTATGTAAGAATGAGTGAGTGTGTTTGTGTTTGTTGGTGAAATTTAGTCATGTAAGAAGAATTAGTGCCTGTTTTAGAAAAAATAAAAGCTGGTATGCGTATATGTGGTTTAGAATATGTATATAATAGAACCAAGGCCAATATCCCCCGTATTACTTACTGAAATGACTTGTATACTTACACATCTATCTCCGACTCATTGAATTTCTTCAACACCAGCTCCCTATTGGATCTGTCTAAAGCCGCTGACAATTCTGCAACCCTCAGCACTCCCTTCCCCCATATATTCAAAAGCGCTGTTAATCTATGCGCCGATGTAGCAGAATTTGTAAAGCACAATGTCTTATCCCATTTCAAATTCGCAAAGAAATGATAAAATATCAATGGCTTCTCTTCTGCATTACAGACAACATACAATTCCTCCAGTTCGTCGGGTGTTGTATATTTTTTTATGACATTATCATTCGACACATCGGTTATTGGCGTTGCTGAAAAGAGTTTCGGTTGAAACAGTCCCCATTGCTCCAGCAGTTCCGGATCCGGTGACAATGTCGCGGAAAATAAAAGTTTATGAATCTGTAAATTTTGGCAGCTGACATTGCTCCAATTTACATATGGTATTTTATTAATAGTCATTTCAGCTTGGATGTGCTTGTCCATGTGATAGAGCCAATCGTTTTGTATATTGTCCATTATTCTATCGGCTTCATCAATGACAAGGAATTTCAGATATTTCAATGAAAACCCTTCTGTGTTGTGTAGATGTTCTACTAATCTGCCAGCAGTACATACGATTATGTCTGTTTCGCATATCCAACCCACAGATTGAGCTAAAAAAACAATTACAATTCAAATAAGATCCAAATCTCTCAGTCGAATTTGAAAAAATATTAAATTAAAAAAAAAATCTGTTGTGTAGTTTACACATGGTAGAAGGGAAACTTTCAAGATAATGAGATGAATGTAAAATTTTGGCAAGAGAATATTTGTAGGTTTTCGTAAAAAGTTAATTTTAACTCCCGCGATGCATTGGAAACGAAGCAGAGCACAAAGAGAACCACGAATATAAAAAGCACAGTATAATACTTTCTATCTCATTTTCTCCCACATTCAATCTTATGAATTTATGTGCTTGTCTGTTTTTATTGTCACTTTTTCGTTCCATCGACTTTCAAATCACAACAACGCTAAAGAAGTTTTCACTTCAATAATTTTACCAAGTCTGACAGAATTTTCTAAACTGAAATTACACCACTTTAGACTAAGAAACTAAATCATTTTTACCTTACTGAAATTTGTCATTGTAAAGAAGAAAAACCAGTATCCAGCAAATTAAGAAAATTGTACTTTTTATTTACTTATCTTTATTGCACACATATACGAGTATACACTAAAAATTTGCAAAAATATAAATTAATCAATATTTAGCAATTAGCTTGCAATGGCGGTCTTATTTCTATAAACAATATGTTCTAGACAACTGTTAGTGATATGTGTTATTAAAAAAAAAGTGAGATGGGGCAAATTAAGATGATTATGAGGAAATATATATATAGGTATCTATTGACTCATCATGAACCTCTATCTCTGGAACCATAAGGCGTAGAGACTTGAAATTTGGTAGAAATATTCCTTATGCTGAATAGAGGTCAGCTAAGAACGGATTTTGCGAGGGGGGTTAGAAGATATCAAAAATAAATCTTAGGAAATTCCGCCCTTAAAAAGCAGTGCATGTATTATTCTTATTTGTAAAACAATTTGCCTAAATTCATGAAAATGCTACCAAAAAAACATTCAACACAGACAAAGTCGCGAGTATAGCTAGTGTATATGTACATATAAATATATTTAAAACTTTTAACCATAACAAACACACATATACTAAAAGTGCAGCAATGATAATCAAATGATTACTGATTTAAGGAATAGTTGTATAATGTTTAACATCGGGAGTGAGTTTGATTGATAGATGTTTGTAAACTATTTAAATTTATTTGTGTTAAAATTTTGTTATAAAGTGTAAATAAATTAATAAACTTACTGTGTCTCATTATTTGCTGTTGTTCCTTTTGGAGAGGTGTGGATCCACTTAGGAGTGCTACCTTCAATCCAGTGTTAGTACAGTATTTTTTAAACACCTTAGCAATTTGAGCTGCTAGCTCTTGAACAGGTAATACAATCAAAGCTCTTACTTGATGATCAAATTGGTTTAATAATATCTAGAAAAATAACATTACTTTTATTGACAATAACAACATATATAAGTATCTTATGTCTGCGGTTTCACACCATTTCTAAATGGCTCATCAATTTTAATTCGTTTTTGTACATTTTGTAGGTATGAGAACATGTTGTAGAGTATTTTGCACACTCGCTAGATGTTTTTTAAATCCTGATCTTAGTATTAGTGTGTGAATAAATATCTAAATAGTTTAACTGTGCTATATTGCTGTAAAGTCATTATACATTAATAAGTCTTCAATATGTAAGTAATACAACAGTTATACCAATTTTATGGAAAAATATGGATAATTTAATCTGTATATTACCATTGCTTTATTGCTGTCATGTAAGCTTAAATGTGATCTTACATTACAGTAAGCAAGGATACAGTCTAATATGGCAGTGCACTAATCTAGTAAGAGGCAATTTACCTCTTGTGTTTTCTACACAACATTATACCAGAATGCATCTTTTGCTGGGTTGGTGGGGTTGTCATTAGCTACAATGGAAACCTTCCACTACTCATGAATCAGACAGATTAGATAATACAATTTCCTAAATTTTCCCTGCCACTAATCAAATCCAAGACCTTTGTTAGCAAAGTGAGTACTCTCACCACTACTTAACTAAAACCATCAAATATTTCTCTACATAAATATTAACATTGTTTTTAATAATTTATGTAAATAAAATATAATTTTAGTATTGTAACCAAAATGGATGAGTGGAATTAGTTCAACAAAAAACTTGTATACCTAATAGACAAATTAAAATAACAAACTCCTTACTTGAATAATTGGCAATACAAAGGACAATGTCTTCCCACTGCCAGTTGGAGCTGAGACGCAAATATCATGGGGTCTGAATGGTTCCGGTTGCTTGTGCTCATTTAAAATAAAAGGTATGACTTGCTCTTGAACAGGAAATAAGTGAGTTACTCCTTCACTTGACAATGTAGTTTTAAGAGTGTTGTGGAGCCAACTCTGGTCATTAACAACACATGTTAGGGTTTGTAAATTTTTAGACACACTAAATGCATGAGAGAGCCAAAATGGCAAAACCCTTTCCACCTGAAATACAAAATAAAGTTATTATCAACAGTGAATTTATTTTATCTCACTACAGTATGAAAAGTTAGTTTTTAGACACTGTATGAAGGACATGCCTCATTCTGTTTCAGTTAGATTCCACTGGCACATCTCATTTTTTCCAGAAAACTAGCAATGACTTGTTCAGTGTCAAATGCAGCTTTAAACAGAAGACAATAGCTACATTTTTAATAATTGATTGAAAAGTCAATTCTACGAGAATGAACTCTTCCAGTATCAGAAAAAAATCATATATTCACTACAAATGAGAAATAAAGCATCCTCACCAGAGATTTTCACAAAATTATGCAGTTGAAAATACCCTATTATCACCATAGGTTGCCATAAAACAATAAATAGAAAAGATTTATATTAATTATTGAATGAAAACACTAGTGTACACAAATATATATAGGAAAATTAATACTTATTTAACTAAAGCTAAGAGCATGCCAAGGCAACCTTGTTCCTGCAATATTTCCGAGATAAGAGATACAAGGTATGGCAGAGAGTGGATAGAGGTAAGTTAATACTTAAAGTTATTTTTAATGTATAAAAAGAGATAAGAACAGCGATGAAGTGATTATATACAAAATGTCTACAAAAGTTTGAATCGCTAATATTTTAATTTTAGGACAAATTAAGCTTCTTACTTTGTTTTAAGGCTTAAGCTAAGTGTTATTTAGCGCCATACCAGCAGATGGTGATAACCAAAATTTATGTTTCAGTATGTCGCTGTGCAGAAACATAGTGCATAATCTCTTACCAGGTTAGTGTGCTTCCTTTCTTAGACTATATCGTTG
This sequence comes from Elymnias hypermnestra, assembly GCA_015832385.1. NCBI lineage: Eukaryota > Metazoa > Arthropoda > Insecta > Lepidoptera > Nymphalidae > Elymnias > Elymnias hypermnestra. Next base: position 5,712,432 of record JACTOM010000929.1, read on the forward strand.
GGCAACACCAGGTGCGATCAGTCTAAAGTTAACCAGCAAGCAAAAAAATAATATTCACCTTAACCCTCTTTTCAAAATCTGTGCTGCCTAGTACTTTAAACTCAGTTGTAGGTGTTTCAGTTTTACATTTTGTATCTGTTGATGATGAATTATTAAAATCTGTTTTTTCAATTTCATTTTGAGGTGTTTGTTCAACTTGTATATCTTCATTCGGTGAACCCTCTTTGTTCACTTGCTCCTCTTCCTTAAGTGTAATAGTATCTGGTGTAGGTTGACTTGATTTGTAGCTTTTCTTCCGTTCTTCTATTTTTTGTTTTAATCTATTTAATTGCATTATTTCACGATTTACGACATCATTTGCATGGTCTCTGTCCATATATCTGGAATTAGAAAAAATATATCTGTACCTCGATTGGCTTTTTATGGCTTTTATTTTTATTCTACGTACAATTGGTTTTAGTATCTATGAAAAACAGCACAATAAATTTGCAATTAAATTAATTTTAAACTATTAAATTTGTTTTAACATAACTATTACCTATTTATTATAAACAAATCCATGTTTTGTTTTTATTTTTATTTTATCAGTATTTAGAACCTATATAAATTATCCCACTTTTATAACACTATTTAAATGAAATCTGTTTGAAAAAACAGAGTTTAATCTTTTTTACTTTTCATTCACTACCACATTGGATTAACCTTTAAAATATATTTATCCACTATCCGATTTTCAATTTTCATGTGTGGTTGTTTGTCTACGATCAATAAAATTTTAGAATGTCAGGTGAAAATTGACATTTGTACGGTCCGTTTCACTCTTCTTAGTGAAACGGACCGTACAAATTTCTTTCTACTTAATTAATGAGAGTTATTCTTGACAATATTAGACAAATCTGCCTATATCTTAAAAATTATATTTTTATTTTATTATATTTTTTCCGTTATAACGAGTAATGCGCCCCGATGTATTACATACTAATTTTCAATGAACAGCTCGTGTAATAAGGATCTACAAACCGCAAACATCTTGTGGGTGGGGCAAAAGCCCTACACTTTTTTATTCATCCATTCAAAATATTTTTTAACTTGTAGTGGATAACATTTGAAGTTAATACATTCTTCTACATTAATTTAATATTAACAAATTCGTATACTTTTTCGTATATTTCATTGCTGAAAGATTGTTCCTGCTCTGATAAGCCTTATAAACAACCTGTATCAATGTAAATAAAATTAAAAAGATTTCAATCATTTCATTACAATCTTGCGAAAAATTGTACAGTGCCAACTATTAAAACCTCGTCTAAAAGGCATAAAGGTAGCAGCAGGGAGTCTTCACTGGGAATTCCAGAGGGTGCGGGCCTCGAGGCGAGCCTCATTGCGCGGGACGATACTCTCGCATGAGACTCATCATGCGGCAATTTTAGGCTTTAGAACTAGGCATGTTCATGGCACTACGTGGGCACAGCCTCATTGTAAGGAGTAGATGTGGCGAGCGTCTTGTTCCGTGTGTTTGTGTCACCTGGATCCGATGGTGATGCCAAAACCTCCCGAGGTTGGGGACGCCCGCTCGCCCAAGGGGGCGAACCCGCGGAGGTGGATGTAAACGCCCTGATCCGCACGTGCAAACAAGCGCCGGGCGAGCGTGCGCACGAAAAAAAGGCATAAAGGTTTCTTTCTATGTAACGCGCTTAAAAAGTTCGTGGTAGCAAGAAACTTTTTTATTGTTATTCTTCATAAATCGGTTAAGATAAGGAATTAACATAAACAAGTAGCAGAGTATCCTCTTTCTTATATAATTTTTATTATTGACAACCCCAATATCTGTCCGACAGATCAAAAGGAGCATTATTTTTCGATTCTATCGATGACAATAGGTTGTTTTCAGATAATTTCAAATGAGTGCAATTTACTGTCTATTTAATAAAAAATAGGCCCTCACATGTTTTTTTTTGTTGTTTAGTATAATATCATAGGTAACGTAAAAACAATCCGATCAAAATGGCTAATGTTTCATATCAAATCGCAAATCTTCTCGAGAAGGTTGGTAACCGGTGCTTATTTATTTATTGCATTTTTATCATGAATGGCTCGGTTCAATATTTCCTATTTTGTGTCGGATCAGTTTTTGACAAAATTCTTTTGTTTAAGATGACATCTAACGACAAAGACTTCAGGTTTATGGCTACCAATGATTTGATGACTGAATTGCAAAAAGATAGTATAAAACTAGACGACGATTCAGAAAGAAAAGTTGTGAAAATGCTCCTCCGTTTACTTGAAGATAAAAACGGTGAAGTTCAAAATTTAGCTGTGAAATGGTGAGTCTGTATTATAATTTCTATGGTCAACACCTAATGGTTTTTAATAGTTGAAACTGAGGTGGAAGCAATGTTCTTGGTATATTTGCAATAAAATTATTAATGATATTCAGCCTTAAAATGGAAATTAATCTCATGCATTTGAAGTTAAAATCATTAATCTGTTTATCTATAACCTACTGAATTATTTTTTTACAGTCTTGGCCCTTTAGTCAACAAAGTTAAGGAGTATCAAGTAGAAGCAATAGTTGAAACTTTATGTGTTAACATGCTCTCTGATACTGAGCAATTGAGAGACATAAGTAGTATTGGTTTAAAAACTGTCATATCTGAACTACCACTGGGTTCTAATACACTTGCTGCAAATGTATGTAAAAAAATTACTGGAAGATTAAGTAGTGCTATTGAAAAGGTTTGTATTTCATTTATATTTACTAATTCTTTTTTATTTTATAGAGTATATATAGATTTTGTCACTAGGAAATCATTGAGAGAAAACATGCACATTTGAATGCTGTTGTGTGAGCCATGTGTGTAGCTTGCCAACCTACAGTGGATCACTTTGGTAGGTTTATACCCTTACATCTCTTTCCTATGATTAAGAAGACATATGTCCAGTACTGTGATGTTACTTCTTTTTTTGTTGCACCTTCATAATATAGTTGCTCAATAATAATAGTGTACATCATATATAATTAAGTAATGAGATTTTGAGTTAAAGCTGATAAAAAAAAAGAAGTAAAAAGGTAAGTTGCAGCCCATTAACATCCCTGGCTGGACTCAGCCCTCCTCACTCCTACGAGAGAGGGTTATTAGAGTATAGACCCACCACTCTGCTCCACTGCAGGTTTGGCAAACTTAGCACACAAGTGCAGTCTCTATTCCTTCATTCTCATATTCTAATGTGATGGGAATCCAACATGACTGTAGAGAGATTGGCCATGGGGATTGACAGCTTAATATGCTCTCTGAGGTACAGGGGTAGATCACACTTTCAACTTTGGGCAAATATTGAGAAAATCTTACTATTTTTTAATTGGCCCATCCTCATACCAAGGACCTCATTTCTGTGGTTGAACATCCTAATCACTACACCAATGAGGCAATTTGAAGTACAAGAAAGTAATTTTATGGGAGTTTGAAAATTATGATGGTCTTACTTAAAGATAATAAAAGGCTTCCCAACGTTTTTTCTATTCTGTTTGTATTGGTGTTCTTATTACTGTACATGGTTTATTGTTTATATAAATATCTCAGCAGGCCCTATGTACAAAGAGTCAAATATAAAATCCTAATTTTGTCAGACTAATTAATTAAACAATTAGTACTACCTTTTGTACTCATGGTGTGGATGCATCATATTTTTATAGCTAATTTAACAATTTACAAGAATGAAGACCTAGGTAGGTAATTGGGTAAATAATTATCACAATGTCTAAAATGCATGTTAACCGTTTATATGTATGGGTTGTCAATGCATATATTTTAAATAATCCAGTTCTTTATTTACAGCAAGAAGATGTTTCTGTACAATTAGAGGCTTTAGATATACTAGCAGACTTACTCAGTAGATTTGGTGGTTTGCTGATATCTTTTCATCCTATGTTATTAAATTCTTTACTTCCTCAACTAGCTTCTCCAAGACAAGTAAGTGAAATCTTTTTCATATAATACTCATTCCATTCCTTGCAGTTTTTTGATAATGAACATTTCAGTCATACTTCTGTTAATAGTATGTAGATTAACCTTTTAAATTTGTAAGTATTTGTACTTGATTTAACAAGACACATTAAACAAAAGACTAAATGCAATTCTTACACCATCTAGTATAACCACCACCTTTCAATAAGTGCAGCTGAAAATTAAATTAATTAATATTTGGAATAACTTTATTTACATCAAGTGTCAAAAGACAATTTAGACTAGAAATTTCAAAAATGTGTGTTTGAACATAAGTGCATAAATAATACCTATATATTGGATGATTGAGTGTATGAATAAAAGGTATTTTACAGACTAATATTTTAAATAAATAATTAATTAAATATATTTTCTTTTTATATTATTTTCATTATAATTTTGTAATTTTCTTTTCTATATTTTTATAATTTCTTCACTTTGTAATAGAGGTCTGCATATGCACTTTTTTGTTTTATATCATGTTGTTGTTTCCTTTAATTAGAATATTACTCTTGTTACCTTGTGTTATTGTTAATATATTTCTTTTTTACCATGTATCTAGTAATAAGTTCTGTTGGAAACCAAATAAATAAATAAAAATAAGACTATAAAGTATTAAATAAAATGTAGTGTGGAAGAAAGGGTCTAGTTCCTTTATTTTGTTATTTGGTAATTATAATGATGGGCCTACACTTCACTCCCGGGGGCGCTTCTGATTCTTCCTTTTCAGGTGATGTTTCAGCGATAACGTCGCTCCAAGCCGAGGCTCGGTCTCGCAGGAGACGCCCTTGGAGCGGCGTTTCCCCGGAGAGCGAGCCCTTTTCAGGGCTCGCACTCGAAATGTGGCGGCCTCCTTAAGAGCCCGTCCTCCTCCCGGTTACGCTGTAAAAGCCAGTAGGGCTAACAGCTAAACACAGTTCGAAAAAAAAATAAAAAAAATACACTTCACTCTTTATATGTAGAGCCATCAATATTCTTAATTGAGTATTTACAGTTATTGAGTACATTTTTATTTATTGCAGTCAATATTGAGGTGGCAGATAAAAATTAGGTTAATAATAAACATTTTTTTTAGGCTGTACGAAAGCGTACGATAGTGGCATTATCACACCTGGTCATGTCTTGCAATGCTTCTTTATACAACAAACTCATTGATCATCTACTTGAGGGTTTGAGTACATCAACATCAGCCAGTGTCAGTCGTACCCACATTCAATGTATTGCATCTGTTTGGTAAGAGTGCTTGTAAAAAGTTTGTTTTACTAACAAGAAAATATTGTTTTCTTCTCCTTTGTGATCTGCACCTATGGATGAGTTGCAAGTACTAACAATATCTTGTAGCTACATAACCTTGTCAGAAGTTGGTCCTCTTTGTTTAGTTCTGTCCTTATTATAACAAATGTGATTTAATTTCTATATATCATAGTAAACATTTTATCTCATTTTAACATTGAAGTTCAATAGTTTAAAGACAAGAACAACCTATACATATATAGTCAAAATTGTTATTTTATTTAAAAGTATTTTAGTCAAATTTTATGTGTATGTGAATATACTTTTCAATTATGATACATGCAAAACAAGGAAGGAATCTGATATAAATTTTGTTTGAAAATTACTTACAGGTCTTGATTATTTGTGCTTTTCAACAAAATAAAAAGTTTTCAATCAGGGGCAGAAGTGTTTTTTAATTAATTTTATAAATGTATTTATAGTTTTATTGATATTTATTTTACAGTCGTCAAGCTGGCCACAGATTTGGTGTTCAGTTATGGAGAGTTGCCCCACAAGTGTTAAAGTATTCAACTGATACAGATGAGGAATTGCGTGAGCATTGTTTGCAGGCATTAGAAGCTATTGTACTGAAGTGTCCAAAGGAAGTTCAACCCCATATCCCAACTGTAAGTTAACCACTCACTTATAAGATTTTTAAAAATATTGGTGTTGAATTAAGATACTCCTTTCATAATATGTGTGTTTACTATATACAAATTTCCATGCAATCTGAAACTACATGGGTATAAACTTGAAACTACAACACAGGAGGAATAGTTTGATATATTTCAGAAACAATGATTAACAATGATGGTGATATTTTAATGTATTTGCTGTATATAAATAACTGTACCAATAATTTCTACAGATATTTCATTTAGCTTACTTTATATTACAATCAAATCAAATTTAATTTAATTTTCGATTTTTGCAAAATAACTTCATTTATTTCTTTTGTGTTACTTTGCAGATCATTGAGCTATGTTTAAAAATGATTACCTATGATCCCAATTATAATTATGAAGATGATGAGGAAGGTGGAGGTGGTGAAGATGAGGAAATGGAGGATGAATCTTTTGAACCTGATGCATATCCAGAATCTGATTCTGAAGAATACTCTGACGATGATGACATGTCATGGAAGGTATTTATTTATTACATGTTATATATTATTATTCAATACTTAGAAATAAGAATGTTATATGTATATATAATGTAATGTAATTCAATTTTAGAACAAATCATTGTCAACAACAAAACAAAATTGTGAACAAAATAGGTTTGGGTTTGGAATTGATGTATAAATATTTCACATTTTTTGCGTTAATTTAAGGAGGATGTAGATAAGATGTTTTGTAAAAATATATTTTGATGGCTTATATGTTATTAAAAAAGTCATTGTTAATGGGTTTTAAATGCTGCTATTAGTATTCACTCCCTATATATACACACACCAGTATATTTAGAGGAATATAAAAAAAATTATTTGATATCAGTATCATATAAGGTTATGATACTGATATCAAACATTTATTTTTTTATGTTCCACTAAGTATACCGGTGGGTATACATATATCTCGTGTTAAAATTCTGAATCGTTAATATAGTATTTGCTATTCCTGCACTCGTCTTCTATTGTTTAAAAACTTCTACTTCATGATAATAAATTAATTATGTGTTAAATTTTACAAAGCTGTTTATTTAAAGCTTATATAAAAAGTTCATCTTGCTCAAATATTGCCATAAAGCTTAAAAAGTGTTCTGCACTTTGTCCAGGGCAATGAAAACCTTTAGCTCTTTTTCTTTTAACAGCAGTAATAATACAACATATTATGAGGTAAATAATAATACAATAGAGATAAATTTAGACCAATGAAAATAAATTGATTATACATTTTATTTAATGTAAATCCAATGTTGTCTTTCTAGGTGAGACGGGCAGCTGCAAAATGCCTGGAATCAGTAATATCTACTCGACATGAACTACTAGCTGAAATGTATCAAACAGTTTCGCCTGCTTTAATAGCTAGATTTAAAGGTATTATTTATTTTGTACAGAGTTATGTGACTATAATTTGCGGTATTTTGTCAGTCTGTCACAAAGTAGTTCAGGTATTTAGTAAAGCATATTTTTAACATTTGAGTCTATAATCCCATTACTATAGCATTTAATAAATAGCACTACAATTGATATTGTATTTGAACTAGCTGATTAGCGTAACTTCGTCTGCCTCACAAAAGAGAAAGTGGGAGTGAGGGGAGAACAAAATTGATTACCTTATATGTTGTTCTATCAGGATTTTTTTTTAAAGCCTGTGACAGGTACTAATAGCTGGAACCATTTGCTCAGCGTTTGGAACGTAAGCTCTTAAAAGGAGTAAACTTTTTCGTTTTTACATTTTTCATAGAAAATTCGCCCCTATTGGTTGTAACTTGATATTATATAGATTATTGCCTTTCACCACAAATAGGCTAGCCGACAGTTTACAATTCCTATACTTCTTGAGATTAACGTGTTGAACCAAACAAACACACGAACTATACAGCTGTATAATATTATTACCAGTTGGCAGTAGTTTCTGTTCATATCTCTTTATACTTTGCTTCACTTGGAGTTAACAACAATATAAAGAATTCTGGCCACTTTCAATAAATATTTTCTTTCAAATACTCCAAAGCAATAACATAAGAACTAGTCTATAAACATTTCAAGTATACTATGTATAATAAACATAATTTAGGTTTATATATGGCATACATAACTACATTTTAAGTAAAAGTTTAAACTAAAATTCCTTAATTATATTATAAAGCTATTACAATATAGATTTTAATTTATAAAGCACCCATACAGGTTCTTTATTCCCATAAAAAAATAGTCAAAATCAATAAGATTTTATTTATGGCATTGTTTCCATTTAATTTTGTGTGATAAAGTGATATTTATAATCTTTTTGAACGCTCATAAAATTATGTATGCATATTGAGTAGGTCTTAGAGTCTGTCCACATTTATTTTTTATACCCACAAATATTAAGGGTGTTCCAACCCAAAGCAAATTTGTTTTTCTTTTAGACAAAATTTTGGTTTGTAGTGTCTTTAATTAAAAACATACATACAACTCTTAATTTTCATCCATCTACCACCAAAATATACACTAGAATAAATTATCTGTCAAAACGTTTGCTGGGTCACCTAGTAATAACATAAATAATCATTTGGAAAAAATATTCTGTTCAATTTTACTTGTAAATATATACACAGCAGTAACGTGACGTCATTGGCGTGTCGGTGACGGTAACGCGAAAACATAGTTCTTACGCCCTACCAAAAGCAGCTACAGATGTTTTTACTTCAATGACTCGAGAATTTTTCTGATTGTGGCGCGATGGCTAACGCATTATTTTTGTGGCGTTAACACCCTCTGTGTTACTAGAGCTATTGCAATTTCAACAGAGCGTGAGGAGAACGTGAAGTGCGATATCCTGAGCGCGTACACGGCCCTTCTCCGTGCCACGCGACCACCGCCTGCCCTACAGACCGCAATCACCCCCAATGACAATTCACCACAAGCGTTATTACTGCAGCGGGTATATATCTTATGTAACTTTATATTCTTTATACTACCTAAAACTGACTATCTCTGTTAGCCCAAGGTCGTTAGTTAGCTATATGGCCGACTTTTTTTTGGCCATTGCAAATGCCTTTTTACTCACCCCGGATCCGAACTGTGGTGTTCACTGTTAAATTAGAATAACTCCTAAAACCCAGTGAAATCCTCGACATCCATTGATGGAAAACCAGAGCTTCGCCAATAAATAAGAAATTAACATCATTTCATGGATTTTTTTTCAAATACTAATTCATTACTTTAAAAGTTTTTGCTATAGATTGTATAGCACCATTTATTGACAGTTCATGCATGTAAGAAGTTCAAGATGGCATACGAATTTATTTTAATTTTTATATGTTGTATTAATTGTTCTATGTACAAAAGTGCGTCTTATGATCAGAATAATACTTTTATTTTGAAGAGTATCACAAGCGGGTTTTTGTGATAGGTGCCGGGATTGGTGCGAGGGGCTTTACGCGTTATACGTGGGCGCAGTGTACGGGCGCGTGCGTGTGCATTAGCATTGCTTCGGGAACTGTTGGTGGCTGCTCCCGGATGCCTGGCAGATCACGCAGCACGCGTCATTCGTGCCCTTACGCCGCCTTTGACGTATGTCTTTCTATAGTGACCATGTAATACAAAAACTTTATACGAGTGCGAGTGTCGACCTAATACTACCACTACTTGTACTTGTGATGTGGATCTAATCTTCCGTTCCATGCGCATGTGTGTGTGTGTGAAAGCGTGCATGGGTGTGTTGGTGTGTCACGCTTGTGTATTTAAGTTGATTTTTAATCTATGTGTAATTGACCTAGAGTTTTTGCAAAAATCAAATTTTACACAGTAATTTCCTATAAATAACTATTTAAATCAGAATGAACTACTCTACATGTCGTAATGCATTGAACATACTGTTAAGGCGATAGCGATTTATGGCGACTAAACAATCCTTTTACAATATCTATTTAAATAAAAAAGAATCAAATCTGAGAACTGAGACATAAAAAAACTGAGTTTGTAAGATCGTCTTTTGGATTTGGTTATACTATTTTATATTCTGAGTTCTCAAATAGTTCAGAATATATGAAATTAAGGATTCTTTGATTTTTGTTAAATAAAAGAAATATTTATGTTTAAGAATTTGTGTTAATTTATAGGATGTGTGGGAATAACTTAAACACTACGTCTTAATTATTTTTCTTCAAAGTATTTTCTAATATTCACAAAGCGAAGAAGACAACCAGTTATCGCCAGAGACATCGCCACTTTGCCCATCACCATCCACAACATATCACATTACAGTACTTCCATCTGTGCGATACATCATACAAATATTCCTGTCTCGTTCATGCTTATAATCAGGTTCCAGTCCCAAATTAATAACGAAATTGGTTCACGTCAGGAGAAACCATTATGCGAACCTACGTTTATCCAAACCGTAACTTCGTTTATCCGAACGCTCAATAATCCGAAACTAATTAGCCTCTCTAAAACGCGTTACAGCCAACATTGACCAACAATAAAAAATTGACAATTTTACAAAAAAATATCAAAAAGTCCATATTTTTCAGATGTTTATATTATATATATTTCAACGTAAATTTTTTATTTGATTCTACAAAATTCACAACCTTTATAAAAGTAACATTAAATCTAGTTAAATGTAGATACTTGTGTACAATTGAGGATTTAACATTTATTGAAATATAAAAATGAACCCCATAGAGATTCCGCGTATATATGTGTGCATGCGTGTATTAATATAAAATGTATGTCAAATTTTAATGTAATAGTGCCATAAAAACGAGTTATTCGACCTAGTCTCAGTTGAGTTAATTGGTTTGGAAATCGTGGTTCTGCTGTATTACGCAATATCATGTGAAGTTGTCTATCGGTCACGATTTACATGGCATGCAATTTACATGTGTTGGTTCATGTATTTACTAAGTTGCATTGAACATTTTTTCTTATTTCAACAGTGACAAAGGCACAGCTTCCTCCATGAAGATCGAAACATTGGTCTTTGTCGTATGGTTAGTGCGTGGGCATAGTGCAGATGCGATGCGAGCGCACGTGGCTGCCCTATTACCAGCTGTACTAGCCTGCGTACACGATTCCTTCTACAAAGTGACTGCCGAGGCCTTGCGTGTACTCCAAACCCTAGTAAAAATCATGCGTCCTTTAGGTAAGCTTATCTATATATATAAAAGACAATTTATTTTGTACCTATATCCAATATAGACATTGAAACCTTACTTAAAAAGGTAATAATGAAAAGATTGTCTACAGTTCTAGACCAATAAACTCACTCATCATTTGAAAACCTTAAAAATTTAAGGTTTTTATTTACAATTCTTTATTCGCGGAGTTAAAAATCGAAAGACTATAACAAGTTTCAACAAATAATTACATAATTCAACAAAATTGACAGATAACATAGAAAACATTGAAGATGAAGTGGAACCAGCTCCGGAGGAATTGCAACGATTTGTACCAGCAATGTACGATTGCACATTGGTCCGTCTCCGAGCGACTGATATGGACCAGGAGGTTAAAGAACGTGCGATTGCTGCATGCGGTCAGCTCATATGCCACTTTGGAGACTGTCTAGAGGTATACGAGGCCAACTAGAAGGCTATAGAAATTTCTGGCCCTAAGTGTTATCATTTATAACAAAATTTTTAATCATTTTGCTTACCACATTAAAAAAAAACCGGAAAAGTTACTTTATGCTTTTATGACTTCAATTTTGTTTACCGGGTGGATTTCAAATCCCCCGCTTCGAATCGACTAGATTACAAAAATTGACTATTTTTTTATGTGCCGTATAGGTTAGACTTGTTTTTAACATCACTTGATGCTAAGAATCGATAGTGTTTAAGATGGTAATGCGTTAACTTTGTGCGAGATTGTTTTTATTGTATTCAATTAATTCCTTTTACTTGTATAAAATGTACTGAAATATTGTAATGATGATGATAAAAATGGAATAGGAACAAATGTTATTGTGGATTCTGCTGGAAAAATACACGTTTTGACTTTAGATTTTGAAGTTGTTCTTTAACATGAACATCAGTAATATATTGGAAAATTATGGCATTAAGAAGATATGACTGCTAAAAGCCATGACGATCTAATTAATGGTGAGACACAAGGGGTCCCATTTAGAGACATCGCAGGTTAAAATTCTGCGCAGCCACTACTAATTTTCTCTTTATATAAAATGAAAACTGGCATGCTTAATTGTTCTTTCCAATCTATCATTGTGCCTTTTGGTGAAGAAAAACATCATGATGAAACCTACATATCATGGGAGTGACTATGGGGTACGTGTAGCCTGCCAATCCACAGTGGAGCAGCGTGGGGAGTCTATGCTCGAAAACCTTATCCTATGAGTTAATTGTACTCAGTAAGAAGACGTTAATCGGCCATGGTTTACACTTACCATTACTTGTTTCAGAACGAGCTTCCAGTGTGTCTACCAATATTCTTAGAGAGATTACGCAACGAAATAACCCGACTGACTACAGTAAAGGCGTTAACGAAAATTGCTTCCTCGCCATTACGTATCGATTTGAGACCCATTTTGGTGTGTATATATGTACTAGTTTTTTATCGTGATTTTGAAACTAAATTCGTTTGTACGATTTCTTCCATTTGAGATTGTGACGTTTCATTTGCATTTATTTAAATAAGTTTTTCTTTTGTTCTTATCCTTGTATCACGTTAACATATTCGATTTGGACGGGACTTTGACATTTGCATATTACAAGAAGTATGTTAAGCCCAGTTTAAAATTAGTTAAGTAAATTAATATTTTTAACATAGGAAAGTATTCGAAGCCCAGGTTGGCGTAATGGTGTGAGTAGTCACGGCTAGCAGAGGTCCCGGGTTTGATTACTGGAAAGGAAAATTTGGCTTTGGTCTAGGCTAGTTACCCCTTTACTAGCAAAGATAGGCAAACAAAGAAATTGTGTTCTAGATTGATGCTATGTAGAAACTATTAAGAGGTAAATTACTAAGTGTTATTATTATATCCAAATTTTTAAAACTATTGGTGCCTAACATTATAAAAAAACCAAAGGTTTGCCCTTAGTGTTAAACTTACATCTAATTAAAATTAAAAATATATTGGATCACGGATTAGGTTTCCAGGTATCGATAATGTCTGTGTGTGAACTGGTGGAAATCTTTTGTCTAGAAACTACTAGTTAGCACGTTACCATCTTATTATTACGTACCACTACGTGAGCTAGCACTCAGGCTCACCTGTAAAAAAAAGGCGCACTCACCTGTAAAAAACAATAAAAAGAAGTCGATGAAGTATACTAGTTAGAATAATTATGTTGCAGTCAGATGCTGTGCCTATACTCGGATCTTTCCTGAGGAAAAACCAGAGAGCCTTAAAATTATCTACATTGGTGTTGTTGGATACTCTTGTACAGAACTATAGTAATGCTATTAGTATAGAGTTATTAAGTAAGGTAAGCTTTGTTTAATATAGAATTATAAATTGACATAAAAATTACGAATTTATTGTGACATAATTATTTTTTTATACGAATATTTTTTAATATGATATGTAATACATTGACGGGTAAATAGTTCCAAACTCACTCGTAGTTTCTGTCCTATATTTATGTATTAATCTATTATTTTTTGGATTACATTGTCAACGTAAATTATTCTAGTAGTATATACCTTGAGACTGCGTCATTGGTCTAGTGGTTGCCTTGTTTGACTACAGACATGAGGTCCTTGGTTCGAGTCCCGGGTCGAGCCATTTCAAAAATCGATATTGAGGTTACTATTAAGATTTTCTCAATATTTGCCCGAAGTTGGGAAGTTGGCGGTGTGCTCCACCGTGCCTCGGTGAGCACGTTAAGTCGTCGGTCCTGCGCCTGAGCTCTCTCCGGTCTTGTCGGATTTCCGTCACATCGGACTTTGAGAGTGAAGGAATAGAGAGTGCACTTGTCTACTATGCATGCCAATCCGCAGTGGAGCAGCGTGGTGGGTCTATGCTCTAAAAACCCTATTTTTTATGAGTAAGGAGGCCTGTGCTCATTAGTGGGACGTTAATGGGCTGCTACTTACCTTTTATACACCTTGATACATACAAAAATGTTATGAAAGTCAGTTCAGCGGTTTAGGAGAAGTGCAGTCCCATATACGTACAGAAAATATATACTGAGATATATACAAAACTTAATATCACGATAAATTTTTGTATGGACAACTTCAAGTAATTTGCTCCCGATATTCATAATATTAATATAGGCAGTAGTAAATGAAAATACTATTTTCAGTTAATCTTTATTGAAAAATGAAAAACTTTCATTTCGAATTTTCAATCGTTATTAAAATAATTTTACGTGCTTTTATTGTTATGGCCAGGTGCTAATGGAGGTCCCAGCGTTGGTATGCGAGGCCGATCTACACTGCGCGCAAACAGCGCTGGCATTGGTGCGCGGTGCATGCGAGCGTTGTCCCGCGGCACTCACTGCGGAGGCGCGGAATGCACTCACACCCAATATCCTCACTCTCGCTCGTTCACCGTTATTGCAAGGTACGTTTTATCTAAACTAATATTATACATAATTCTACAACACCGCACGCAACTCTTCTTCAAGATCCAACCTTAATATTATACAACAAATATATGTTTCCCACATAGCTTCATAATTATTATGTAACCCGTTAATAGTGATTTGTATTTTTATTTTCTTACACGGCATTATTAATACATAGGGAGGAAGGCTGTGACACTTGTGACACAGGGAAACCTAGTGCGTGTGCCAAAGAAATTCTTTAAATAGCTAATATAGATTTTTTGGTAAATAAATAAATAAAATTAGTCTTCCATTTATTTCTGCTGATTATACGATTAAAAGTGGTACACTACTATCATATGCCAGGTATGTGATAATTTTCACCATGACGCAAAATTTGAGATATCCTAGCCCAATTACAAATAAAATGGTTTTTTGCTGGTTATTAGAAATATGGGCTGCTTTTTCATGTCTTATTAATTTGATAAATTCTGTTGATATTGATCAGTGATCGGTATCGTTACCGCTGTTATAAGGCCCTAATAGCAGGCCATAGCTTCAGGTTGTGACCATTGCTAAATTCTACTATATCATCGAGGTTATTTATTTTTCATTGGTCATGGCGACACAAGTCCTGGACAATACATTGGACTGAACTGAATGGTTAATTAATTTGGTGGGAATCAGCCCATGTAAGTATGGGCATAACAGATTATTGGCCATCACTGATGCCTGAGGAAATGCCCAGGCCAGTACCCCTATAACAATGTTGAGACGAACCCTTGGACTTGTTGTTACTTATGAAGATAAATATCCTTAAACTTGGTCATTTAATTAGCCTTAAGAAAAAAAATTGTTATAAAGATGAATCTAGGTGACATACATTAGTAAACACTGTTTTAACCTTCTAACGACCGTCTTTGTTACTAAATATTATTGATGATTTTTTTTGCCGCTACCTCAAAAATTAGGCAACGTAAAAGTTTTCTTAGGCATATAAAAAGTGTCTTAAAAAGTTGGCATTTTTTTTAATTTGTATTAACAGGTGGTGCTCAAAAAGCTATGGTGGGGGTCTTATCCGCATTAGTTGCAGCGGACGTGGCTGGTTGTTCTAGGCGCGAGTTATTAAGTCTTCTTGTCGCTCCTGTACATGCTAATGCAGATCATGCTGCTACCCCTCATCACATCAAACAGGTAAATACAGCATTACAGATTAACTGCATTATAGAGCCTCTATTCATTCTTTTTTATTCAAGTAGGCATATTACAGCACTTGAATCGTCAAATTATATTTTTTTTTCCACACTCTGATTCTAATATAAGTCTGATGATGGTACTCAAAATCGGCTTAAAATCTAAAGTTACGAGGGTTCCTCCATTGAATTTGTTATTTATAATGGCTAGAATAGCGCCAGTATGCCACGGTGGTGTGGTGGCAGGACAAATTGTTGGTGTGGTAAATTCTTGTACAGAGAGCCGTGGAATCGATTCCTGACCTGGCACTAAGTTTAAGTCCCGGCGAATAGTGATAGAGGAACAACGCGCCTTCACTATGAAATTTATTTTTGCAGGCTTATCATTCGTTAGCGAAGTGCGTAGCGGCTGTAGTGGTTTCTGGTGGTTCGGACGCTTTGGACATTACGCGCGGGTTCCTTCGCGACGCTGCTCAACCACATTCCGATATTCAACACATGTTCGCGCTTTTGGCGTTGGCGGAGATAGGTCGACATCTGTGGGTATCTTTACATAATATAAAATGAAGTTGCTTCCGCTATCTGTCCCCTTAAATCTTTTAAACCACTCCACGGATTTTAATGCAGTTTTCATCTAGATAGTGTAATTTAACAGGAAGCTAACACTGTAATATAACACTTACAAATTATAGTATTACGGTACAGAAATGCAGAAAAGTTCAAAGATTTCTAATGTGATGTCCTATCAAACATATTTTTGTGGGCTTAAATCGCAATCGCTGGTTAAACCTTACGAGATAGGCCTAATTAATGTGCTACAAATCTGTTTATCTTAAAATGACTGATAGTCAGCGATCATATATACATTTATCATTAAAAGATAACCTATAGTAACCTATTTTATTTTTTACATATAAACAAAAATTGAATAACATATCCGTAATAATATCCTGTGGGCATCTTACTTCTTTTATCACAGTAATAGTTCCTATGTAAAAATATTTGTTCCTTAAAGCAAAAACCCCTGAATAGATATTTTTAAAATTCCTCATATTTTCGTTTATGCCTTGCGTTTATACTCGTATGACTTTCGTAGTAATTATATTGAATTAATTAATCGTTGTCAACAGGGATCTGAGCTCTATTCCTAATTTAAAAGAGGTGCTATTATCTTCATTTACGCCTTCATCTGAGGAGGTGAAATCAGCTGCGAGTTACGCACTGGGATCTGTGGCTGTTGGCAATCTGCCAGAGTTCCTGCCGTTCATACTCAACGAAATAGAAGCGCAACCGAAGCGGCAATATTTGCTTTTGCATTCGCTTAGAGAGGTTAGTAAGTTGCCTATTTAAAAGTAGCTTAAAATAAATGTAATTTTGTAAAATACAATCGTAATTTAAATATTAATATTTTAATATTCCTGATAATTTTTTTAGCACAATTTAATAATAATATTTTAACATTCATTATTTTTTTTGTCATTCGTATGATGAGTAGATAATTTTGACGTTATAAAAAGTGTTGATAGCTTGGAATAAAATAAATGACCATATTATTATTATCTAAACTAACATTATAAAACATTTGTGTTTTTTAAGTCTGTAACGTTTTCATACAAAACCTTTTACACCGATTTCGAAAAAAAAATTCACCATTATAAAGCTGCATTTTCACTGGCTGACATAGGCTATATTACTTTCTCAAAAAAATAGGGATCCCCAAAAATTGTATTAATGTAACCCAAGGTTTGAAACAGAACAAAAAAATGATCTACAGAAACTACTATACTTACTTTTTTACATTTTAATATCTAACAATCTGGAGAGAAGTAATTAAAAACTAAGCGAAATAAAACTTTTATGTTACCAAAAATAAATCTATAGTCCGACTAAGTAGACTCTCCACTTCTGCGATAGTAGATACCGATCGACGTGGGTGAAACCGCGGGGCATTGATAGTTATTTAATCATAATAATTTGGCAGAAAAGTGCATTTACCGGACTATTTAGTTAATTAAACGAATTTCTGTAAAAACCCCTCTACTACTGGTAATATCTTCTAATTTGTAATAACTTCTGAGTTTGAGTTGCCCAATGCGGTTGAGCGCGTTACACTGTTGTGTATAACTAGTATATATTTACAAAACTAAAGTGGGGTGCCTTGAAAATAATAATATTGCTGCCTTGAAAGTAGACTGTTATGGCATTTTTGAATTATAGTGCTGTACTATTTACATTAATTTTTGCACTTGGTATACAGATAATTGCCTGCGAGTCTTGTACGCCGGAGGGCGTTGAAGCGTTGAGGCCTTTCATACCAGAGATTTGGGTACAACTATCGAAACATTGTCAATGCGCCGAAGAAGGTTCACGTAATGTGGTACGTAGAAAATAAGGTGTTTCGAAAAGTCCAACTCCAAAATGTTTTAATGACAAAAAAATATAAGCTTGCTTTATAGTAAAATTACGTTAAGTATATAGTGCTTTTGTGCATCATAGTAGGAATAGAAAAAATGACGGGTTTACAGAGAGGATTTCTAATGATGTTTTTTAAAACAGGCTAAATATTTGTAAGTCCACGATTTATTCATAAAGTGATAATTACTCTAAGTATAAATCGTGAAATGATTGTCTTTTTTCAGGTTGCTGAATGCTTAGGAAAATTGTGTTTGTTAGAGCCACAGGATTTGTTGCCACACCTCAAGGAGTTTTTGAAGTCCCCTGAGCCACTCACAAGAACTACTGCAGTCACTGCTGTTAAATTCACTATATCTGATCAGGTAAATACCTGTTAATCATAATCAAATTGTCAATCTGAACTATTCTTGGACTCGAATAAATATATATAATTTCAGCAGCGGTTTCACAGAATTTCATTCATAAACACATATGCAAGAATTGGATATATAAATCATCTTAGAACTGCACTTATATTCTTTAAATATAAATAGTATGCAAAGGGCCACTATTACGGTTGAAGACCATTGAAAATATTTAGATTTGGCTCTAGTTTGGACTGGATTCATTTTCAAAATTATTCATTAAATGGTGTAAATCCAATCAATTGTAAAAATGCAGATTTCTCAGACAATTATGATTCCAAACAGTTGATTCATTATCAATAGACATTAATCGTTTCACAAAATTAAGATTTTAATTGTTATAAAATTAAATATATGCCAAAATTTCAAGATGTCTTTAAAAAAACCCCCTATAAATAAGTGTGCACTAAATTTTGTGTATTTTTAATAGGAAATTCGAAATTCTTCCAGTGTGTATCAATTAAAACAATCTTTTAACAATAACTATTTATACACGGTCTTAGCGCAGTAATATAGCATCGATATATCTATGCCATTTTCATTTCGTTGATTTAGCCTCAAGCGATAGATGGTATGCTGCGTGCTTGTATGGCGGAGTTGCTGGTGCCTCTGCGTGATTCAGAGCTTGGAGTAAGGCGCGTTGCATTAGTCGCTTTCAACTCGGCGGCACATAACAAGCCATCATTAGTGCGGGACTTGTTGCCAGATTTACTGCCCACTATCTACGCAGAGACGAAGGTCAAGGTATGTCAATTCAAATGCATAAGGTCGCCCTTAACTTTGATCATGCAATCGTAGCATGCAAATTTTATGCGAAGGCAGTCGATATTTCATAATGCAAAATCGATATCTGAAACCGATGTCTGATGTACGAACAAAATCGATTGATTTTGCTGTTAGGTCAGGTTAATGCTTGATTGTCATCTCACCTGGCACAGTCATCATACAGTCTAATTAGGTAGTGCGCTTAACCGGACAGAGGTAATTTACCTACAAAGCATCATACCTGCAGGCAAATTTAAAACTACAGTCAAAAGCCAGAGCGTGTCCGCAGTCTAGTCCTAGTGTTGTGTTATTAAATTTAAGTGATTAATAATCGTATTTTCGTAAAATTTTAGTGCGCCATCTATTAAAAGCTCGCGTTAAAAAAGAAAAAGAAAGATAGGTTTAAAGGTATCTTTCTTTCATTTAGGGAGATAGATGGTGTGGGAATGCAGACTTTCTTTTGTATGCAGTAATTTAAGAAATAGTTCTTTAATATAAAAAAATGATGTCTATTCTCATGCCTTGAATTGAATTAAGTTTTTTGTATTACTTTTTTTAGAAAGAGCTTATCCGAGAAGTGGAAATGGGTCCATTTAAGCATTCCGTAGACGACGGTCTGGATTTACGCAAAGCTGCGTTTGAATGCATGTATACTCTATTAGGCACTTGCTTGGACAGACTCGATGTATTTGAGTTTCTACGACACGTGGAAGATGGTTTACGCGATCATTATGATATTAAGATGCTCACTTATCTAATGTGTGCTCGACTTGCAAACTTATGCCCGGCTGTTGTACTACAGAGTAAGTAATCGTAATTTTATGAAATAATAATTTTTTTGTCACTTCTTTTTTGGCAGCATGCTAATTCTCAAATGTAGTAACTTCATAATTATTTCTACTCGCCCTGCTGCTGTGTTTTGAGGGAAAATATCGAAGACTTTTTAATAATTATTTAAAAACGGACATATTTGGAAATAAAACGTGGCAAAAAATAAGTTTCTTTCGATATTCAGTTAATTATGTTAATAGATATTCGACCTATATTAGAAAAACAATCTATATATAAAGCTAATCTATAGACTATCTTGCATGTGATCCTAAACTAGATAAGATAATTCCGAAATTAAAAACAACTTTACAATTAATAAGTCCTTACTCACATACAAACAAGATTTCATAATAAATGGCATGTACAAGGATTTCTACTTGAAATCCTTTTATTACTAAATATAGAAGATTCAGCAAACTGTATGTTCTCTTAAAACTATAAAGGTTTATTGTTTTATGAACTATTTAAATCTCTTTGAGGTTCAGCATATTACTTACACCCTTCGAATTTTTCATTATCTCTAAGTTTTGATATAAAAGTACCCAATATAACATCACCATAACAATGTTCTTTGAAACACAGTTTTTATGCCAGTATTTGTTAGTACTGCTCCTGGCTAATGGAACTCATAAAGTTTCTAGCCTTATCTTCAAAAATAATGCATTTTGATACAAAAGTTTCATCTATTTTTTATTGCCTAAACGCATGAAAAAAAATTCACACTAATAATATTAGCTGATATGCGTAATGTTTTTTCCCCTCCAGGGTTAGAGAGCCTAGTGGAGCCACTGCGGGCCACCTGTACTATGAAAGTGAAAGCCAACTCTGTAAAGCAGGAGTACGAAAAACAAGACGAATTGAAGAGATCCGCTTTACGCGCTGCAGCTGCGTTATTGCAAATACCTGATGCAGGTAAACTTACAATGATGCTGGTCTATAATGCTCGATTATTAGGGATCCCAAATTTGATTCCCTGCAGAGTGAAAAAAGAACATATACTTCATATTTTAGAGTACATTAATCTACATAAACATTGCAGTTATAATCAAAAATTACTAACGGTTGCACCACAACAGAAATTAGATATTTGCCTACTTTACAAATTTAATTGCAAAAGATTCCTACTATTGTTATAAAATAATAACAGGCGCATTTAATATGACTTATCACCTTCGCTGCGGCTGGCATACTATTACGTTTTACCATTACCATGCGGTTGGCATATTATTTAAAACTTTTCAAAGCCATTTTCAAATTTCCAAGTCGAAACCAGTTATTATTTTGTTAAGTGAATAGAATATTACATAGAAATTAATGTTAACGTCAAAATGTTATTCTTAGCAGGCTTACATGTTATAAGTATAAAAAAGGTAAACAAAATAATATGATGATTTATTCATTTTGCATAAATTATTTTGTATTGCCTATGGCAACATCGACTGTGCACTATATAATTTATAAGGCGTAATAATACGCCAACCGCGGTGAAGGAAAATTAATGTTGGGACATAATATCACGCCCGTCATTCCAGAGAACTTTTTGCGTAGACAATCGCCGTCACAGACAGAACTACATTGTTTAAAATTAAAAGTGCGTGCGTACAAAATACACGTCAGAAGTGAAGCTTCTTTGGCGAACTAATTTTTAAGTCTTGTTTATATTTATACAAATCTAAAACTTTAGACTTCAAAGGGAAAGAGGAAGATATGTTAGGAATTTAATGAATTAAATTGTCATTAAAGGCATCTTTAATTAATACAAATAATTTATTGAAATCTCAAATGACGAATTGTATATAAAAATTCTACGTTTTTATGTCAATATTAGAAATTTTTAATTAAATTATTTCGTTTTTTAATTTAAAATCTAGAAAATAGGATTTATGAAATATTTTTATTTTATATTTTATGAAAAATAGTATATTGAATCATTAAATGACTAGTGGCAAATTAAAATGCCACATGTTATTTGTAAATATGAAGACTACCTAATCTTCA
Organism: Elymnias hypermnestra; assembly: GCA_015832385.1. Classification (NCBI taxonomy): domain Eukaryota; kingdom Metazoa; phylum Arthropoda; class Insecta; order Lepidoptera; family Nymphalidae; genus Elymnias; species Elymnias hypermnestra. The sequence goes on from JACTOM010000929.1 coordinate 5,734,479, forward strand.
TACGAATTAGCAAAAAAACGCTGCACATCGTTGTGACGCTAATCATGCGTTTAATGCTTATAAATATACCCTCATGCGCCTAAAGAAGTTTCACGTCAAAAATAAAACAAATTTTCTTTCAGATTTAATAATTTTATTTTTATTTTCAGAGAAAAATCCTCACTTGATGGACTTTGTAACTCAAATCAAATCGTTCCCGGATTTGCAGCCCATCTTTGAGTCCATTTTAAAAGACTCGACTGTCGCAGGAGTTGACTCCAACCTCATGGATCAAAGCTAGCCGTGTCTCGATAAACCACAAATAGTCTCGCTTATTTATGGTGTTTTTTTTACTATTCTTTGTTGTTTTTTTTACATCGCTGCTTTAATATGATGTGAAAAGTCTCCGAAATAATTATGGCACTTATTAAATAACGAATTAACTTGTGAGCAAAATTTCTACTTTGTTTGATTTCTTCTTTGTTAGAAGTGAAAGTAAGGTTATCTACTTTTAATTTTTTACTTTGTCCATATTTAAAATGTTATGTAGCAAATAATATTAAATTACAATTTACAGGTACTTATTGAAAACTGTAACAACAAGATACCGACTTCGAAACTCTTAAATCTTTCTAGTTTTAATCTAATTAACAAAAAGAGTTCGAAATATTTTATACAACTTATTAAAGCGGCGACTTACAAAAGTTGTAAAAATTAACTAATGCAAATAAAACTCGACTTTTTTTTAATCAACAGTTATAATTATAAAAATTACAAATATTATTTAAAACGTTTTCGCTGGCGGATGCAAGTCGGATGAATAGACTTTGTAGCATAGAGAAGGTAAAAAAGGATAATGGAAGGATATTTCGTTAGATTGTTGTTTTCCGGTAGACCTCTATCTGATATGTATTGTGATATACATGCTATGTGGAATATTCATAGGAGATTGGATTAAATATAATAAAAAGCGAAAAATTATGTCTTCCGTTATTTCCCTTTTCTTTTAGTGGCGGGTGTCACACTGGAAGCCCTTGTTGTCGTTGGGGATTCACTCTGAAAAAAATTCAAAAAATCTAAATCAAAACATTATTTCTTCAAGTAGGCTCAAAAAGCACATTTGAATCGTCAGTAGTCTGTCCGTTGGTAACAAATCTACCACCGGTTCGGAAAGTTGAATAAACTGAGAAGAAACCGGCAAGAAACAACTGTTACTCTTTTAAAGATAGATTTTTATGTTACAATGTGTAATATATTGCTTCTGTGTGCAACTGGAATCAGGTCCAGACATTTTTATCGCTTAAATAATCTTCAACATTATAATATGCCTTTTGTAAAAGGATGTTTTTGACATATTTCTTAATATTATGTGGAGGCAAATCTAAAACTGATTGAGGTATGATATTAAAAATGCGTATGCACAACCCGACAAATGATTTCTGAACCTTCTGCACTCTTGAAATATGGAATTACAAGTTTGTTTTAATTTCTTGTATTAAAATAGTGTATTTCACTTTTCTTACTGTTCAAATCAATATTATCACGGATATATCCTATATATATAATATATATATTGCGACGCTACTGTGAGAATTGATGTTTCTTTGAATTTATCACTTAGAGAAGATCCTAATTGATATATTACTATTTACATCGTCGAAATTTTCTTATTTCTATCAATCTTGAATATTAAGGACGTGTCATCAGCAAATAGCACTATATCACATTTGTCTTTCACATGGTAATCATTTATATATATTAAGAATAGAAAAGGGCCAGGTATTGATACTCATGGGACACCCATTTTTACCGGTGACCCCGACGTCTACGCCAATCAGGAATACCTTTTGCAGTATATATACAAGATACGAACTAAACAAATTAAGTGCCCCTCCTCTCACACCATAATGACAATTTAAGCATAGAGTGCTATGTTCAACACAAAAAAAACCTTTAAGAGGTCACAGAATATTCCAAGTGCATTCAGGCAGCACTCCAAAGTGGGACCCGCCCGGGTCTGTAGTATTACCCTTTCCAAATCTGTATTCCTCAAGATGAAGCAGGTTATATCTACTAAAATGATCCAGTAGTTGATGAAGTTAAATATTTTCAAAGATTTCACTGAGGGTAGGCAACACAGAAATAGGACGACAGTTACCAGGGTCACATTTATTACCGGATTTAAACAGAGGTACGACTGTACTATGTTTTATAAGGTTAGAGAAAATGCCAGAGTCTATGCAATTATTGAAAGGGATACTTTAACTAGACATTCCCCATACATCGCCTGTGTTTTTTACATTTAGGGTTTTGAATGTTTTGATTATATCAATATGTGAGATGTTTGAATTAAAAAAAAAACAGCACTCGGGGGACATACCCACAAAAAAAAAATTTTTGAAAAATACTAGCAATTTCCATGTTAGACGAATCAATGGAATCATTAATACATAATTCAATCTTGGTATCACATGGATCAACTTTTCCAGTTTTTTTTGTTAATTATGCTCCCAAGTTGTTAATATTTTAATGTCCGATTTTTATATATATATATATGTGTCTATAGATTTGGCTAAATAGCTTTAAAATTTTTGAGTAATTTCATACAATTCATACAGTCGATTTCTACTTTTGTATATCCCAACAGTTGCCTAATCCCTAAGTCCGAGCAGTGTTGTGTGCGAGGTGAAAGGTTCTCAACCTGAAAATGTTCTTAAATTGGCATTGTATAATGTTGAAAATATTACTATAACCTCTGTTCGGATCACCAGACTCCAGACAATAAAAGTTTGACCATTCCACTACATTTTTAAAATTGTAAACTGATTAATAGGTCTAAATGTAACTGTTTCATTTTCTTTTCTGGTTTCTAGAGAAATCATCAGGCTAGAATGGTCTGACGTCAATTTATTAATACCCGATTTCCTCAGAAGTTACGTCTACGATTAAAATATCAGGATATTCTTGTAGTTAGTACATTTTATGAATCGAGTTTTTTGATGTTGACATAAATAACTATCAATTATCGATTCGATGAAACGCGTCGATTTTAAAATCGAATATTGCATGCAAAATAAACTTTTTTAGTCTGTTCATTGAAATAATTTTTGTACAAAACATCACAATTACACATACCGTTTTAGAGGGAACATTGCGTGACAAGGTGGTAGCGCTGGAGTTCCGAAGTATGGGTTTCGTAATGCTTCCTGTGCTGCCCGCTGCGCTACTCGGCCTCTCTGGACTCAGCTCTTTACTAAAAACAAATTATATATTTTAAATTGCTTATTTACAGTATACTTAGCTTGCATACAGTCTTGCTATGGTGGTTTGCTATGACAGACTCGCAGGCGTAATAGTGTGAGCCTACGCTTTGTTAGCAAATATTCTAGGTTTCCGGAGCAATTTACGAAATCGTATTTTTTTATTAGTATATCTGTAGTTGGAGCCTTGGACTGCCGATAGATACTAGTACCGGCAAATATACTATCAAGCGTAAAATTTGAGTTTCGATTTTAGTTTTTAGATAACATTACATTATCTCACCCCATAACCCGTAGTCAAGATGACATTCTAAATAGGAATCATTCGACGTAGTACCATTTGTTTATGTGAATATATCGATATGAAACGTCATTCCCTTACATTAAGCGTCCTACTGGCGTTAGCGTACTTAGGGTGTCATCTTGTCTACAGCACGATTAGTGCCTTGCCATCATTATTCGACGCGAAGCAGTGGGAAAGGAAATGGGCTCTGTCACCGTTCCTTTTGACCAAAGCCGATCAATTTTGTTATATGCATATTAACGTACAAAACAATCACGAATGTAAACCGCGTGAACGCTACATTAAACAAAATTAAAAATAAAAATGACTTATTGAAAAGAGACGCAAAAAACCTAGTTCGGTTGTGATTCATACACTGGAATAATCGTTATTAAATATATTACACATCTTACCTGTTGCCGCGACTAAGTTGTCCTTTTCTGCTAAACATTCCGGACAGTCGACCGCGTAGGTCACGTTTGCTGCCAGCAGCACTCATGTCAGAATCTGAACCCTGTTTTATGACAAGGCATAATTATATTATATACTATAAGAAATATCTAAAAAAAGACAACCTATCAGACATGGGACACCTGTACATATGAAATATCGATATTTTTATAAGTAAGACAGGTTACGCATAACCCTAGTTAAACGGAAGACTATAAGGTGTTTGGACACTGCTTTATGATACCTCTGATGATGGGAAAAAATGGATTCTGAGTTTAAAAAAACATATTTTTAAATTTTCATTATTTACGCTCCATCATGTTAGTACAGCAAATGAAACGATAGTTTCATTAAAAATACATCACTAAAACAATGAAACAAAATTAAAAACAGCTAATGTCTCAGCTCGGGCCAACGATTGTCAAACAATAAAACGTTTTAAAAATATGATCTTTTTAAAATAAGGATCGATTTTTTCCATCCCATGATTAAAGGTGTCATTAGTACTATCGTCTGTTTTCGTTTTTTGGAAACGTCGTCCTAACACCTTTATAGGTGCGACGAGATAGGTAGCGAAACGCCTAATCGTGTGGGAAAAAAAGCGATGTGAAAGATTTCACATCAATAATATTGCTTACTCGACCAAAACAAGTTTCATCTTTGTCTATGTCAAAATTCATTTAAATATCCATTAGTTTATGTATTAAAAAGTTTCTTTCGTGCCGTGGTTTAAGAACTCTCAACAATGTCATTCTGAAATTTCAAAGTTATTTAAAATTTAGTTTGTTCCCTTTCCCCCCTCACACTCGGTTACCACCACTTCACACATATTACAACTTATAAATATTATAATGCAGCAACCAAATGTAAGGTCATTGCAATTTGATTACAAACAATTAGGTATTCTGCCGCACGTTGAGGATTTCCATTGATTAATATATTTAACTGTGATAATACCAATCCACTTGATCATACCAATGTTACGGTAGGTGACTCAAATATACGGATAGCCTATGAGAGATTCCGCCGAGTATCGTTAATTTGCTCCTAAGAATTGAAGAGTTTCGTTACTTTGTCATGAATCCCATGATCAAAACCTAACTATCATCAAATAACCCTTGAAGTATTCTTTCCAATAAAAAACGACTCATCGAAATCGGTTGGCGTGATATTGAGTTATTCGTCCATTTGTCGCACATACGCATAATGCAAATTTAAGACTTGTACGGTTTTCTCATGGATGCCATCATCAGAACTGGACCAAAAAAGAAACCCTACGGGAAGCACCACTTTGCATATAAAAATAATCATTAAAATCGGTTCACCCAATCAAAAAATTATGAGGTAACAAACATTAAAAAACAAAAACGTACCGACGAATTGATCTATTTCAGTGTTAATTATAACTAACGATACAATCACAATATATTTTTAATAGTGATCGTGGCCTTATCAAGTGTTTCAAAATATGTAATACTATTCGGTTATTAGAGCAAGAACGGCATACATATCAATTAGATTGCAAGTTTTATTAACACTATATTAATTTCATATACAATAGGTTTCTGCTTTATATTAACCATTGGACAAATGAATGTTATGTCGGTTTGTATAGGTACTTATTGTCACAATTTTTTTCCCTAAACATGCTTCATGTCGATCTTGCGGTTGTGATCGTAAATAATGTCGTACCTGTGAAACAGTGCCGATAGGCCTGAAATCTACAACCTCAGTGTCAACATGATCGTCTATGGAGCGCGATTTGGTAAGATTTTTCAGTTTTCCGAACAATCCCTTCTTTTTCTTCTTCTCCGGCAAAACGTCACTTTGCGCAGAACCTCCGGATAATCGGCTGGCGAAGTAAAAATGACCACGGATAAAGAAATAACATAAATGAGTTCCGTAAAAACAATAAATAAATATTGTAATTTAGGATTAACTTTTTTTACCTTAATTTACGCAATGAACAATTAATCATCATACTACAATAAGAATTAAAAATCTTTACAAATTTAGCAACATTTCGTATTATCACATTTTACGGTTTTGTTGGTAGTGAATTGTATATTTATTTTACTGTGCATACCTGTCGAGACTTGCATCCCTTTGCATGGTGAAAAGACGCATGTCTGCATCACCGTCTAAAGACTGCAGTGAAGAGACACTGCTATCGTCTACAGACTTCCAAATCGCACTCTGAAAATTTTGAAAAAGTAAAACATAAATAGGTATATACTTAATCTGTACATATATAACATTTTAAAAGTGAAAGTTACTCTTAACATTCTTTAGTAGCCTTAAAACGCATGTAGCAGTGAGCCTCGCTTAGCCTATAAATTAAAATGAAAAGCAATATACGTAGCAATATGTTTTCGTAACTGCTACACGCACCAATTTATGAAATACAAAAAGACTGCCATCTTTAAAACGTGTTGAAAACTATTCCATGTCTCACTAATCTGTACAACAATGGCGCCAGCTTATAAAATCGAATAATAGTAATGATGTGCTCGGTGCTGTTTCGGCGCTTTTAAATTATTCCAGTTGAATTAGGATTGGACATTGTATTAATTTGTTAATAACATTCGCGAAGAAAAATTCGCGAATTGTCGGCGGGGACTCCGACAGCTTAATTTTCGGATTTTGGGTGTCACACCCTGTTGCGTCTATCATTTTGGTAATGACCAAAGTTACTCAGAATTAAATTTCCTTTAATTTTGGTCCTTATCGATTTTTCCTACGATCAATACTTTTCGAATTACACCACAAAGAAGAGGTGATTTCGTTTCGTCAAAACCTCGCTTATTTTCAATTTATTTCAAATTCAATTTTTTACAATTTTGGTGCTTATATTTTTTTTTCTAAAATCGATATTTTCGATTTATTATTAATAATTACTACTAATTGACTGCCTCATTGGTCTAGTGGTTCGCATGTTCGGCTGCAGACATGAGGTCCTGGCTTCGAGTCCCGAGTCGTCCGAATTCGAAAATTGATATTGAGTTTTCTATTAAGATTTTGTCAATATTTGCTCAAGTTGTACAGTTGGCGGTGTGATCCACTTCGGTGCCTCGGAGAGCATGTTAAACCATCGGTCCTGCGCCTGATCTCTCTCCGGTCTTGTCGGATTCCCATCACATCGGACTAAGAGAGTGAAGGAATAGTGAGTGCACTTGTGTACTATGCGTGCCAATCCGCTGTGCAACAGCGTGGTGGGTCTATGCACTAAAAACCCTCTCTCATATCAATGAGGAAGCCTGTGTCCAGCAGTGGGACATTAATGGGCTGCTACATACTCACTTTTTTACTATTATCTAATTCGATATGTGATATCGATCGATTGCTAGGCGACATTTGACGGATTGTTGACACGCCTTTACGAAGTGATATGCCAGTTAATGTAGCGCATTCTACGTTTATATGAAACCTTAATTTACTTTGTATAATAATCTGCCTACTAAGATTCCACGCCCTATTAACACGCAATTTATTCTAATGTTAAATCAAATCAAATCAAAATATTCTTTATTCAAGTAGGCTCAAAAAACACTTTTGAATCGTCAGTAGTCTGTCCCTTGGTAACAAATCTACCACCGGTTCGGAAAGTTGATTCCGCTGAGAAGAAGCCGGCAAGAAACTCAACGGTTACTCCTTTTAACATAGCTTTTTTGTAGGTTACAATGTGTTTAGCTTTCATATGCAACTGGAATCATGTCCAAACATCTTTGTCGCTTAAATAATCTTCCACATTATAATATGCCTTTTTTATTAGGATATTTTTAACATATTTCTTAAAACTATGTGGAGGCAAACCCAGAAGTGATTCAGGTATCTTATTAAATATGCGTATGCTCAACCCGACAAATGACCTCTGAACCTTTTTCACTCTAAAATATGGCATTACAAGTTTGTGTTTATTTCTTGTATTAAATAGTTTTATAAATAGTTAGTATTTAGTCTATATGTTAAATTATATGTTGAGTAATTACTCATATTTGTATTTACGTTGTTGTAGATAAAAATGTAGCTGCCTGCTGTTGCCATGCTGTTTTAGCGACAACAAAGAAAGGAAAGTTCAAAATTGATATTATCAAAATCTGTGTGTCTTTTCCACTCACGTGACATTGGCAGAGTGCTCAGTGCTGTTTTGGCACTCCTATATGCCATAATTTAAAATAATAATAATGAAACCTTAAATAGTTTAATGTAGTAATTTACCTGCTCTTTAGTAGTTTGCTCGAGTGAAACGGAACGTTTCTTTAGCGAGGGCACACGAGAGGGTGTTCTTGAGGCGGGTGTTACTGAGAGCGTATCACGCGGTTCCGTTGACATAGCCCTGTAGGACAATATTTTTATTTCAAATATAATGGTTACTTATAAAAAATCTTTGCAGTAATTTCCATTTCCATATTTGTGTATAAAAACATACCGTCTAGCGTTAGCTTGTTGTCTGCGTTGTCGTTCAGCAATACGTGAAGCTCGCAATTCGTCAGTTAGGCGTCGCAAACGAGCCGCTGTCGCTGCGGCGTCATTTGCCGCTTTTGCTTCCATATTCTCTGGTGTTCCTGAACGGGATCTGGATTTGGACGACTGGAAAAATATTTTTATTAACGTTACGTTGTCTATCAGAAATTACATATTATGCCTTTGATTAAATACTAATATTATAAGGTTGAAGAGTTGTTTGCTTAAGCGCAATAATCTCAGAAAATACTCGTCCGATTTGAAAAATTCTTTCACTGTAGATTGCCTATTTATCTAGGTGTATGTATAAACTATCACACTTAGACTAATAGAAGCGATGTACAAATGAGCGAGAACTGCCGCTGCGTAAACGGTTATAGTTTCGAAAAAATCATGTACGACAGAATCACAGAATCGCTCCCTTTTTAAAAGAAGTTCAAAAACAATTCTGTAACAGCATAAAAAATAGTAGTAAGTAAGGCACTCTCACTCATAGCATATACGGTCTCCTCACTCATAGGAGAAATGGTTATTAGAACATAGATTGGCAGGCATAGTACAGTGTACTCTCTATTCCTTCACTCTCAAAGTCCGATGTGATGGGAATCCGTCACGACCGGAGAGAGATCGGGTGCCGGACCTACGGCTTTACGTGCTCTCCGTATATATGTTTATCTTGTAAGATTTGCTCACTGTTATCGTTTTTTGCTACCTAATCTAGTTCTGTCTGTCTCTTATGCGGTGTATACAGAGTTTCGCGGATCAGCTAGCCTTATACTCGCATATAAATAGCTCCCGTATATAACCCGCAAACAAGTGTGTAAAAAGTTTAACAATTACTTCGATTATAATTTTTTTTGGTTTTACAGCATTTGTTGTCTAACTCCTTCGAAACGGCTTGATTATTTTTGTGTATATTCGGTTGGACAGAGAGTAGGATGTAGGATTTTTTAAACCCCTAAGTAATAATAAAACGTACAACCCTAAATGCTCACCCTTGTACCACCAAAATATACACTAAAATACATTCCCAAAACGCCATACTCTCCCCCCCTGTAATTAAGGAGACATTAGCCCTGCAATGAAGAGGCTGTTATTTGCTTTCATTTAGCTGTTACAATAAGTAATGTTGCGCTTTTTGAGTCGACAATACAATGGAAACGTTGCTGTGAATGTCTCTGTGAACGGTACTTTACGATCGAAGTAGCAAAATGATGCCGCATTTTAAAATGATTGCTGCGCTAATACTTAATTTTGTTGGCCAATAACTTTAACCAATGGGTATAAGTAGTGATCTTTACCCTGTTACGCCGTGGTGGTGTTGGTGTCATAAGTGTCTTCTCCGGTTTCACAGTTGGTTCATTTTTAAACAAATCAGGACTTTGCTTCATTAAATCGTCAATTGTTTCCAATAACTGTGTAATTACTTTATCGTCTTCCTGTAAAAGAAAGAATTTGGGCACTAAATGACAAAATACGGGTATAGGAATGGTTAATAAACACCTACACATATTTAACATAATTATAAATTTTTAACGATTTGCTTAATAACAATGCAGCTCTAAAAATTTTGATTTTTAAAACAAATTTTCCTCTCCTTTTCACTACTTTCAAGTTTTATTTTCGTGACAAGGCCTGGGTTTGCTTGCTGGTAGTCCAAATGTACGAAATTAAAGGGGGCACGCATGTCCCAATGCAAAATATTTTCGTTGGAATGCTGCGTTGAAATTAAGTATTAAAAGACTTTTTACCGCGCTACCAGTTTAGGTTGTATCATCAGTTACCATACGGTTCACATTCAACGGTTAACCCTTCAGCAATAAAATACCAAGGCGACGTACTTGCTGCGCTCTTTTCAGCGACACAACGAGCAATTTGTTCTGGTCTCTATCGCGATCATGCCGATCCTTATCCCGACGAAGCTTCTCATTTGCCGTTCTGAGTTTTGCATGAGCATCCCGTAGTTCCAACAAATCGCACTGTAACTCGGATACCTGAAAGCATAAACACCATTCAAACATCTCTAGCGGATTTTGTTATTTCACATAAGGTAAATAGCACCCTATTGACGTCCCATTGCTGGGCCAGGCTCTTTTACTAAAAGAAGAGAGGGTTTTAGAGCATAAACCCACTACTTCCACTGCGAGTTGGCAGGCTACAAATACACCAAAAATACTTTCAAGATATGCAGTTTTTCAGACGATGTTTTCTTTCACCAAAAATTACGGAGCTCGGTTAAAAAAAACAATCAAGCAACGCAAGTTTCATTTTCATAAAGAAAAACTTAACGGTGTCACTGTCTCACGTCACGTGTCTTATGTTGTTGAAAATAATTGAAGTAATATATTAATTTTGATAATTGTTATAGTACAGTTATAGAGGTACAAAGATTTAGTAAGCTCAATTGATATTATCTTCACCCCATAGATGTCGTATATTAATAATCACGTTTTGATTGACATTATCAGAGATTTATACCTTTTTCTTGGCTTCTTCTGTTTCTTCTTCAGTAGTTCTCTTTAATTGATCTATTCTTCTCTTCATATCTAGCCTCTCTTTTTCTCTTTCGCGTTCCACCTGTGTACCAAAAAAACTTAATAGATATTATTTTATAGCACAGATACATATTTTTCATAATGTTTTGCTTACTCGTTTTTACCGTTTCCTCGTTCTAACAGGGTCGGGGTGATATATTGAAGTTGTTATTTTTAAAAGAATTGGATTAACACCGGATATGTGTCTAAGACCGTTACGTATAGTGTGTTGTGAGAATGGTACCTCAAAGAGTGTTTGTCTCAGATCTCTCGCAAGCGTGGAAGTTTCGTGTAATAAACGTTGTTGCTCATCTCGTTCTTTGTGCCAAGCGAGCTCCATGCGTGTTGCAAGTCCTGCAACTCGCGCTCTCCCAGATGACAGCAGTCGTTCTTCTTCGTACTGAATTAAAAATTAAACTGATTTAGTACGATTTTTGCTTCGTTGGGGGTAGTGATGCGATTATTTACACTAGAAAATGTTTTCTTCCATTTATTTATAAGTGAAATGTATGCGATCAAATGTTAAAGATTTAATTGCACACCAAAAAGTGTGTACATTGCACCTTGTATGGGTTTTTAAACTTGAAAAGAAATTTCAACTGTATACTTCCTTTTTACATATTTTATAATAATCTTTAGTATTTCATCCCGATATCCCGATATTTCGAACTTTTTCACGCTCGATCTAATTTTCCTCCTCAGTCGGTTTGATTCGGGAGTGTCAGGGTGAATGCGCAAGGCAGCCTCTGACACTCCCAATTCAGGGTAAGGAGGGTGTGCTGGGTTTTAGTGGGTATTCTGGCCTTGTTGGCCAGGCCGACAAATGCATTTACCAGCGGAAAAAAATGATTGTTATATGAAACATAAATATTGTCTTATATATACCTCATTAAGTCTTGACTGCATTTCAGCGAATCGAACTTCGGCGGCGGATCTTTCGCTGATAAGTTCGGTATTGAGCTTCGAAGAGAGAAGACGAGCTTCGCATAACTCATCTTCAGTACATGCCATTTGTTGTTCCAATATTGCCACTCTATTGCGGTATTCTTCCTGTGAGGTAAATCGATATAAAATTTGTTACGGTCTAATTAATTTGTACCTTTCGCAAATTTGGATAGATACCCACATAATCCAAAATTTTGAATTACGAGTATATCACTATTCATTAAAAACAGTTGTCTGTACAAAATAGATGCTAAAAGTTACCAAACGAGAGTCTAAAGAAGTCATTCAATAATTAAATAATATAAAAATACAACGCAAGAAGTCGCTGCTGAAAGTATTTTTATAAATTTCACCTCGTCTGTGCTGGATATTGAATTTCGCTGTGTTCTTTTCTCTCCATTTTTCATCTCCGTCATTGATTTTTGAGCTGAATCTAGCATTTGCTTGTAATTATCTCGTTCTCGCCTAAACCTCGAGACCTTCAAATATATTATAAAATACTTAAAATATGTATGAACTTATTTATTATCATATACTTGGTGTGTAAGCGTTTGTCAGCCTTCGGAATATTGGTTAAGGTTTAGAACGGCATATTAAACATAATATGTATTAACACATTTTATTTTAAATCTTGTACTATGTAGTGTGCAACTGCTAATATTCACCTGATTATGTAATGATTTGAGTTCATCTCGCATAGTATTCAATTGAGATTCATAACGCAGTTTGGTTTCACCTAATTCATTTTTCCTTGCCTTTTCTGCTTGTTCCAATCTAGTATTCAAAGCTGCTAATTCTCGCTCCAATTCAACATTATCTGCTGATAAAGTCCTGTGAACTTTGCTAACTTTTTCATAGTCTTCAAGCTTCTTTTTAGCTTCTTCAAGCTTTAATACGTAAATAAGGATTAGTTTAATACAAAATTAAAATTTTCAGATCATGGAACAAGATTTGAAAAAAATATTTCACTTTTTATTGATTTACAATAATGAAAACACCCCGTGCTTCGGAAAACATATAACGATGTCGGTTTTGAGCATGGTCTCCCTCCTGTCTTGTATCACTTTTATATTACCTGACAAGATACATTATTTTACTCCTAATATTTATGAACGATGTCACTGGTGATGACATCGTTGATTAAAAATTGTGGTATCAGCTTACGTAATTTCAAAGTGATCATCACGCAAGCGATCGCATGGATAAAACTCATCTATCATGGACCTGGTAACCCTATCTATAACTAAATTAAGTAAGCGGCTGAGGCTTGTAAGCATAATAAATCGACAGACAAACAGAGTTACTTTATAATAATAAAAATTACAAATTTTGTTAGACACTATTTACCATTTTTTTTTAAACAAAGGAAGGGTAAATAATATTATTTTATAAAACTTGTAAGCATACTTCTTTTTTGACGAGATCATGATGATGTGAAAGCACTTCATGAGTATCTTTTGATGAACGTAAATCACGCTCTTGTTTATCGAGTTTCGCCGTGAGTCTTGCGCGCTCTACTTCCCATCCGCCTCCACATAGGCGTTCTTGTAATGTCGAAATTTCTTTCTGAGAAAATACAATTACTTTAACAAGAGGAGAAGAAAAATTTAACAAATTGTGTAATTTATCTACCTGTAGCTCAGACTTTTCTTTATTCCATACAGACGATTTACTTTCATAATTGTCTTGAGATATTTTGTGTTCCTCTGCTGTTTTGCTTAATTCATTTTTCGCTACAAGCAATTCACTGTAAGGCAAATATTGTATATAATTTTATATTTACCTACCAGATTAATTACACTTTCAAAATTTTATTTATTAAATATTGTTTAAAACCTAGAAAAGTATGTTTTTAATAAAAAAAAATATATTGATTCATTAACAATTTCCAACTGTTAATTTACCTTTGCGCTTTTTCTTTTTCTACGGTGAGTCGCGCTTTTGTAACAACGTGTTCTTCCTCTAGTATTTCGTATTTACTTGTAAGCTCTTCATACTCAGCCTTTTCGAGTGCTAATGAATGTTCTAATTCTGAAAAATTCAGTATAAATTATTATAATAATAAAGAAAACATATATATGACATCTGAACTAATCGCAAATTAATACGTACTTTTGACTGTATCCTCGTGTTCTTGCTTAAGTTCTGTTAACCTTTTCGCGCCTGCGCTAGAAGTTTGTTCTAATATTTTTATTCTACCTTTGAGCGTTGCTAACTCTGCTTCTTTGTTTTTTATGTCTTTGTCGTGATTCGATCTCATACGATCGAATTTCTTTCTTTCAGCCTGTAGTTGTAAATAATTTGTATGATAAGAATTAAACATATAGGTCAGTAGATAATAATTCGTATAGATTAACCTTACAGTACCTGTAGATCAGTATCTGACTCGGAGGCTTTTTGTTCCCAGTAACTACGTTCTCTTTTTTCTGTATTTAATTTACTTTCCATATCTTTTTTATCGTGTTCTAATTTGGCTAAATCAGTTTTCAGTTGCGAAACCTCCGCTTTAATAGCTGATAAAGATTTTTCATTAGTGTTTAATTCTGACTTTGTAGATACTAGTTCTTCATCTTTTTCAGCTAGCTCGTTAATTACTCTATCAAATTTATCTCTAAGTTGAGCCATTTCGACTGACGATATAGCTTCGTCATATTTCTGATTGGATGTTTCTCGTAATGCGTCTTCCTAAAACATATCAATTATCTAATAATTTCACTAATAACGATGTACTTATTTCAATAATCTAACAGGCGTACTAAAAATAAATTGAATATTGTCATATCTGATATAATTAAGTAAAACTACAGGGTTCATGCAAGGTTTTAGTATATAAAACTCTATCCACTTCTATTGAAAATAATGGTATTGAATGACTTTGCTTTCTGGAACATGCTATGAAAGGTATTTCAAATCACTTAAGTAAAAATACCAGTTGCTTTATATGAATTTCTTTGGCAGCTATAGTAGATTCCAAGTTAGAAATTTTATTATCATGTTCTGATTTTAATTCTCTAATATCTGACTCTAACGTTATTATTTTACTTTCAGCTTTGAATAGCTTAGTTTGGATTTCATCTTTTTCACTTGTAAAGTCAATAGACATTCGTCGCTTTGAATTTGCTAGCGCCTCAGCTTGTTCCTTTTCTTCAGAAAGCTAATTATAAAAACATGAAATATTTTTAAAAGACGTTTAAATACATGAATTCCATTAAAATGATAAATTACTTGATGATATATGGTACGAAATTTGGTGTCATTATAAATAAAAACGTTACCTCTTTTTCTAGCTTTACAACTTTATCTTTACGTGTGGCTAATACTTTTTCATTACGTTTGCATTTTTCTTCCGTTTCCTTCAATTTTTTTTCTAATTCTGTGATTTTCTTTGTTTTATCACCCGCCTAGAAGAAATTATATACTGTAAATATATTTTAATAACAAAATAGTCTATATCGACAAAATTTGCTTAACTGAACCGGAGTTGAACAAATATTTTAAAGAATTCGTTAGTGCCCTTTATAAAGCATAGCATCTATTGTAAAGTATAGCGTATATAAATGGATTTTAAATAAACGTACTTCTTTGAGTAATTTACTCTTGTCCTGTTCCATTTTGGTCATAGCATCTACTTGTTTTTTTAATTTATCGATTTCTTTGTCCTTTACATCCATTTCTTTTTTCAGATCTTCGATTTTTTTCATACAGTCCGACATTGCCAATTGTTGTGAGCCATGTTTTTCTGACGAATAAAGTTAATCATTTCAATTACAAAAAAAAATCAATAGGTTGATAAACAAACGATAAGTTGTATCTTACATCACCATAATAAACGTCAATTTTAGAAGATTTAAAGAAGAAATATTGTTAAACTTACTTATGTCTAAATTGAGCTTGGCTATTTGGGCTTCTAACGTAGTCTTTGCATCTGACACTGATTTATATTCACTTAAGGCATTGTGGCTTTCAGATTCTAAAGTTTTGCATTTTTCTAATAAAGACTTCTTTTCCGATTCTAATGTAGTATTTAAATCTTTAAGTTTTTCAATTTCACTACGTAAATGATTCTTTTCGTTAGTAAAATCAGTCTCACTTTTTGTCAGTTTCGTTCTAATGCTATCTATATCCTTTTCGAGCTGTTCTTTAACATTTATTTCCTGAGTTGAAAGACCTGCGTTTTTCATAACAACGTAGAGTTCGCCTGGAATATAAAACAGAAAAAAATCATTATCATATCATCATAACGGCTGAAAATGTATAAGGCTATGTTAAACGAGAAAGTATGTAAGTCATATTATTGCTTAACTAAATAAGATTGTTATTTGGCTTTCAGTTACATAAATTTGTTAATGTTTATCTCAAAGAATTTTAGTATTTCTTGTTTGTGCTTATTTTGTATGTGTTAGTTTATAAGTTTACGATGGAGCTGGCGTGTATTATTAAAAATACAAAGGACCCTTAAAGAAATAATAATTTAAAAAATATGTAATTACTTTTACAATCAAAATGTCTTTTTGTTAATACAATTCACAGGGCAATATAAGACACGTAAATGAATAGTGTGTATATTTTGTTATACCAATTTCACTTTCAAGTTCTTCAACCATCCTTTTCATCTGTAACTTAGTTGTGATGTCCGTGACTTTTTTCGGAACTCTTGGTTTAAACTTTTTTATGGCGTCTTCTTTTAACTCCTTCAAAGTATTTTGCAATTTAACTTTCTCCTTCTCTAGCTGGAGATTTTTAAGATAATAGTTAATATCATTTTTATCAATTGTTATAATATACTATTAAAAAAATACATACCTTATTGAAACTGAGTTTCAATTTTTCTAATTCTTCTTGTTTAAGTTTAATTGAATCATTTTCTTTCTTTCCTGACTCGCCAAATCTAACCTTCTTTTCAAATTTATCTTCCTTGTCTTTTGAATCTTCTAGTTCTTTTATTTTTGCCAAAGCATCTTTTAATTCAGTCTCTAACTTGGTAATTTTACTTGCATTTTGATCTATTAAAGATTTATCAGTTCGTAGGGTTTTTGTATTTTTTAGGAGCTGAAGTGTGATAAAATAATTAAATTAATTTCTGAATATAATTTATAAGCAATTAAAAAAATACCAAATATTATTAATAAGGATATTTAAGTACCAGTAGTTTTTTATTTTCGGCTTGTAATTTTTCATTATCGGCTTCTAAACTTTGTGTTTTACTTCTTAAAACGTTTGCTTCTTGTTCTATTACTTGAAGCTGTCGCTTTAAATCTATGTTTTGTTGATCATTTGCATCCAAAGACCTTTGAAATGAAAGTAAACATCAGTGTGATTTAGTATACCTAAAATAATAAATTACTCTGATATAAATATTGGACTCACTTGCTTTTTATAAGCGATGCCTTGGGTTTTTTATGACTTAGACTAAGCTCGGCATGTAGCCTTTCGCAGTCTCTCTCCTTTTCTATAAGTTTCTTACGTAGTTCAGCGATTTCGTCTTCGAGTACCTGGAGATACATTGATTAGAATTATTATATTGTATCAGAATAATATTAAATAAATGAGGTTGCAAGATGCTAAAAGTTTTACCTTTACTTTTTCATCGGCTAAATTACTGCTTTTATTGGGGGTTCTGCGCAAAGTAACAGTAGAATGTACATTGGGTTTATTTGTAGTACTTGAAATTTTTTCTGTGAGCTCTTTCACCTGTTTCTTCAATGAATCTCTGTCTAGTTCTAAATCTTCCACTTTTTTCCTTAAAACACCTGCTTCCTGTGTAAAATATATCTTTAATAATTAGAATACTACACAATCGATTATGAAAAACGAAGTTATCATTTTTCAAAGGATACTCGTAGTATGATAAAATTATCTTAAAATATTCTTTATTATTTTCTACTTGCTTAGTAGAAAATATAGCATTGTATTTGCCCTTAGGTAATCGATAAAGTTTATATTATTATTACTGACGTTTGATGCCAATCTACCTATATTTATATAAGAGATATCCAGGTATCTATTGACGGTTGTGATGGGTGATTTCAACGCAAAACTCGGCGAGCGAAGCGGGGCAGAATTGAGGGTGGGGCAATTTTGCTATGGGCAACGGAACCAGAGAGGACAGATGCTAGCTGATTTCATGGAAAAGGAGGGACTCTACATGATGAACTCCTTTTTCAAGAAACAGCCGCTCCGTAAATGGACTTGGCTGAGTCCCGATGGTTCCACGAGAAATGAGATTGACTTCATCATGTCTACGAAACGGAACATATTCAATGATGTCTCTGTGATCAATAAAGTGAAAACTGGGAGCGATCACCGCATGGTTAGAGGCACATTGAATATCAACGTACACCGGGAACGGTACAGACTGGTGAAGTCAACGCTCCGACCCACTCGCGCTCATATTCAAAACCCCGAGAGCTTCCAACTAGAGCTGCAAAACCGCTTCGCCTGCCTCGAGGAATGCGACTCCGTGGACGAGCTAAACAATAGGCTAGTGGAAACTGTCCATACGGTTGGGATGAAATTCTATAAACCCCGTAAAAAGCAAACCAAGAGATTCTCAGACCGTACTCTTGGTCTCATGGAACAGAGACATGCAATGAGCTTGCAGTCTACAGCTGACGCGTCCGCATACCGGCAGATCATTAGACAGATCTCTAAATCGCAAAAGCGTGATGTGCGTCACTTTAATGCCGAGCGTATACGAGCTACTATCGAACGCAACAAAGGCACTAAAGTGTTCGCAAAAGATTTGTCTATCGGTCAGAGCCGGTTGACGCGGCTGAAGACCCAAAATGGCGAACTCATTGCATCTGGACCTGAGATTCGGAGGGAGGTTGAGAGTTTCTATGGGCAGTTATACACATCGACTTGCAAGCCTATTGATAGTTTGGCTAAAGATCCCCGTGCCAAACTGACCCGGCATTATACCGAAGATATCCCGGACGTCAGCTTGTACGAGATTAGTATGGCTCTCAAACAGATGAAGAACGGCAAGGCACCGGGTGATGACGGAATCACAGCGGAACTCCTGAAGGCGGGTGGAAAACCCATTCTTAAAGTCCTTCAGCGAATGTTCAATTCCGTCATCCTGGAAGGCACGGTGCCCAAGGCATGGCATAGGAGCGTGGTGGTTCTGTTCTTCAAGAAAGGTGACAACACCTTATTGAAGAACTATAGACCTATCGCGCTGCTAAGTCATGTCTACAAATTGTTCTCGAGGGTCATTACGAATCGTCTCGCTCGCAAGTTTGACGACTTCCAGCCTCCCGAACAAGCCGGATTCCGAAAAGGCTTTAGTACCATAGACCACATCTTTACGCTGCGGCAGATTATACAGAAGACCGAAGAGTATAATCGGCCACTTTGCTTGGCGTTCGTGGACTATGAGAAAGCCTTCGATTCGGTGGAAAC